>JAOXNG010000026.1:22693268-22705852 GCA_028566535.1 Scolopax minor | reverse complement strand
CATAAAAATTACCCCCCCCTCACATGATAAAACAAACAACCCCTGCTTGGTTGTCAAACTCTCATCCTGAGACTCAAAATGAACTTTCCAATTCTTTCAACATTTTTGCTATTGTCTTTGATTTCTTTTTTTTTTTTCCTTGATATATTTGTGGTGCAAAGGAATAAATCTTGAAAGTAAAGTATCCCCTCCAGCAAAATATTTTAGTCCATTTGCCTTGGAGAATTCCACTGCAGGGGGAAAGAAAAGAAAGAGGGAAAAAAAAAAAAAAAAGCCTTGCATAGTAGCTGGAACAGCTTCAAATTCAATAGCCTACGAGATTTTCCTTTAAATGATCTTTCTAAATATAACAGTTCAATAGGTCAGTGGTCAATATGAATGTTATCTGCAAGCTGGAGCTATTAATTTCTGCAACACTGTTCCAGGTGCCAAATGTTCACCTAATGTTTTATACACCAGCTTTCTCACACATATACTTAAATGAACATTAGGCAAAAACAACTGAGCAAGTGGTGCTGGTGCTCCCATATTAAAAAGAAAAATAGCTGCTAGAGCACAATACAGAATTTTAAATTTTTTCCCCCTTTTTCTTTAAAAGGACTTTTGAGGAACAGCCTGAAAAGAAGAGCATTTCTGACGGTGAGGTGAGAGTTCCTAGAGCTTCTTAACAAAGGAGAGAGAAACAATGCAGAAAATAACACTTTAGAAAAATTCAAATGCATTCAAGAGTCATAGTAAGATATGGCAAACGTACCCAGTGTCTGTACAGCAACAAAAGGCTGAAAGCTTGTAGCAAACAAATTTTGAAATGGAAAGTGTATTGGGCCCTGGGAGAAGAACATGAATTCGAAGCTGAGCCGGATGCTCCAGCAGAGACAGCATCAGGAGGAGCTTTGCTCTGCTCCAATCTCCCAGGGTCGGGCTGGGCTTGGCACAGGGGCTGCAGCAGAGCCCCAACTACGATGCAGCACAGACCTCTGAGACATGCTGGTGGCAGAAAAGGGAGGTCAACCCCTTTCCTGACTCTGACAGGAGGCGAGCACAGGGGAGGATGTTGGACACAGCATTTGCAAGGCTGGATGGTGCACCTCTGCCCCAATCTGTGCACACTTATTGGGGAAAGTTGCAGCCTGCACGTGTTGCAGCATCTACGAATGACACAGATAGCAGAGCTGACCCTTCTTCCCCATCACATTTCCCCACTGTTGGTGTTGAGGCTGTGGGCCTCTCTTCATCTGAGGCCTGGTGTTTTTTTCTTGCAACTTTATGGCTGTCTGATAACTAAAGGCCACCCAGAGTCCTGCTGCTGGTTTCAGGCTTGGCCACAGCTTGGTACAACCAGTGTGGAGAGCCTGCCATGGCACTGGGTTATTTTGCACCTTCGGGTGCATCCTGTGGGAATCCACAGAAACAGGCCTGCAGGTTTTTTTGGTCTTGCAAACCCTGCAAAGTGAAGTTTTTCTTTTCTCCCACCTCTCTGACCAAGAAAAGTCAATCACATTCTCCAGTCATCCACTGAGTTGTGCTTATCAGAGTGCAAGGCACTAACATCTTGAGCCATGTCCTTGAAATTAATACTCCTTTTCCTTCCTGGTGAACCAAGGCTGGACAGACAGTTCTGAGGGATGATTTGACTCCACACTCTTACTTTATGTGCTTCACCGGTACTGCCAGAACCCAGAGGAAACTTCTGGGAGAAAACATCAGAGAATTGCTATGGGCTGAGTGAAAACACTGTCAAAGAAACCAATTAAGGAGAGGAAAAGAGCTCAAAAGGTTTGCTCCCTGTTGTACCGAAGGTGGTTATTCTGTTGCGAATCACGGCTGCTGAGCTGATTTTTCTATTACAATATTTGTGGTTGCGGTCAGGCCAGAAGTGCATATTCACACTCAGAGGACCTTATTCTTGTCTTTATTTTTCTCTTTTGAGTGACAACTTTATTTAAGCAAACTACCACCTCTAGATCATTACCCTAGATCTGTTTTCTTCTACTCGAACTAGTACCTTGGCCAGTTTCTCTGCCGTTTCCTCTTGCACATTTTGTCATCGCCTCCGGTTCAAAGACTCCTAGTGACTTCTGTGTCCTCTTGCTGGTGCCTCCTCTTTCAGTCACTATAGGCAAGTCAGGTCAGTCTGATTTGTCTGTAACAGCCTGTCAGTCAGGTCTATTCACCCCACCCAGCTTTGGCCAGCTTCTCTCTAGGTGTTCTCACCCAAGCTATGTTAAAATGCAGGAGATAATATTCTTCTTAATGTTAAAACTGGGATCTTTCCTTCACTCACTCACCTACACAGATATAGTTCTCATTGGGGTTGTCTTCATCTGGCAGTTTGGTGGCCTTCTTTCCTAGCTACATGTGCTCCTACCTTTTATGCAGACAAACCTTGACAGCACTGTCATAGAAATGCCTTCACCTTACACACCGGGTTTTGTATGGAATAGTGCAAGCCAATCAAAAGCTGATTTTAAAAGTTTGTTATTTGCTGAAGCAGTTCTTGTGTCTGGGAAACTTGGTGTGGGTGACGGATTTATTAATATCACATTGGTGGTATACATCTTTACAATTTATGTTTCTCACAATACATCCCATGTACAGATAATAAATATTGCTGAAATAATAACGGATTTACTATTTTTATGATGAGTTTATGTCCCCATGTGATTCTAATAAGAAGAGCCAAGGTTGGGAAAGAAGCCACGAAGTTTTATTATGTCTATACTCTAATCCTAATCCTCCAATGCAGAGCAAACCCCATCTTTGCCAGAAAATATCATGTGGAAACCAGAGACCTTTACGTTTTTACTGCTGCTGTCACAAATGGAGGTATATATGTGAACACAGCTGAGCTCAGAATTATGGTCCATGACCAGAAGTAACATATGCAGTGCCAGAAAACCTTAGTCATTACAGCGGCAAGTTTAACATGTTTATGCTTCACTTGAACTGGTGATGGCTCCCAAAGATTGCACCGGCACTCAGGGATTGCTGGGAAGCAAACCTCTTCATTATTGTAGCCAAATTCTTCTAATAGAGAAATGCTGAAGAAGGACATTTTGCTGCTGATCATTTCTCCCAGGGATTTTTCATTTACCGGGCCCACTGAGTTTCTCTTAACTTGCTCTTGTGGGTTGGTACAAAAAGGTCTCTGTAAAGCTTGGAGTCTGGGAGAAATTTTTTCTTCTTAGAGCTTTAACATTCTTTAAAGAGTAAGACATGGTAATTGTTTTGTATAGCAAAATTTAAAAGCTTTTTTTGACTCGTTGCACTGCATTAGGTAAGCAACCTTCTTACACAAGAGCGTGTCTAAACAGCAGTTTATGTAGCAGAATATGTTGATGGTCTAAAAGAGCTCATTTCCAAAATAAGGATAAGCAAAGTTATTATTCAGTATAAAACCAAAAATAAAACTGAAGCATTGGATACAATCAGTGAATTCATTGAATTATCAAATACTACTCCATTTTAAATTGATCAACTGCTTGAAATGGCCACAGATATAGTTTTATATCTGCAAGCCTAACGCGGCCTCGGGGAAAAGCATTTTCTCTCTTAAAAGCTAGGCAGAAAAGGAGTTGAAAAAAAATGTAAAAATGGTTTCTATGGTGTAAAAGCTGAGAGACAAATCTACAAATGGGATCAATCTGCCTCGCTCCTGCTGCCTTAATCCAGCACCTCAAGAATCAATGTCTCAAGTCAATCCTTCCAGATGAGGTGCTGATTGAGTTCCAGGCGCTCCCAGTGGTAGGAGGAAGGTTGCTTTGGAAAGACAAAAAAAAAGAAAAAAAAAAAAAAAGGCAGCCTCCTCGGAGGAGTAACTTTATTTTATGTAAAATGCTAAAAGAGCCGTTCTCTGCTGTGCTGAAATGTGGAGGACTGGGTGTTCACAGTGTGGGATGGAGCTCAGCATCATCCCCTCCTCAGCCAAATCTTCCTGCAGGCAAAGTTGATAATGATTTCTTGAGAGAACTGCAAGTGTAAGGGCAGAGCTGGGAAATGTGTCTGTTCTCTCTCTTGTCATTTCTGGTTAATCTGACACTCATCAAATTAGTATTACAAAATACTAATTTTCAGAAATCTGGCGCTGGGGATATTAGTAAAGAAAGGATAGTAAAGTAGGAAAGAAAGCAAAAAAAGAAAGCAAGGAAAAGAGAAATATATCTGGTGCACCTACTTCTAAAATGTCTGTGTTGGGGATTTAACAAGCAGGAGCATTTCTTCCTGATTCATTAAAGCTTTGTCCTTCTGGCCATAAACAGCCACAACTTGCTGGTAAACAGCCCTTTGGAAGGTTTGTGATTATCCTGCAGTTTTTCTTTTCTGTGGTTTGTGCAGATCCATCTTGTGCTAGAGGATGTTCCCTGTGGACCATGGACTGTCAATATCACCTGAAAAATACTTGCATCCACAGTGAAGCCACAGAAATGCTGTGGTTCTGCTATGGTACCTATGAGCACTTTTGCCAGAAAAGCTGCATTTAAGTATCTCTCCGTAGAAGAAGTTTGGAAAGCCAGTAGTCATATATTCTAATAGAACTAAAACCATATTTAGCTGAAGCATTTCGATCTCTCTCTAAGGTGGAGCAGGCTTGCTTTGGAGAATAAGTAATTAAAAATGTATTTTATCTGGAGAATAATCTTTAGGTATCTGTAAAGATCAGAGGGATGCTGACATGATCTTGAGATGTGAATTGGCGTGATCTTTGTGGGAAGGGTAGATGTGTGGAGACTACACAAAATACTTGGAGTTTAATATTGAACAGTACCAGATTGAGCTCAATATGCTAGGAAGGTAATCTTTGGCAAAACACAGAGCCATTTTAACAGCATGCCTCTCCTCAGGTAGTGCATCCTGCCCTCCTTGGGGGACACCTAAAGAGGTCAAATGAGGAAGAGCAGGATGGCAGGAAAGTCACCTTTTTGTGCTGCTACCCCTGTTGACACAGAAGATTCTCTGCTGTTAGGAGTTATTTGCAAAATGCAATGTCTAGCTGACTGCTTCTTTCCTTGCTTCATAAGATTTTGGGGAAAAGAGGCAGCCTATCTCCTGCCCTTACCTGTCCATTTCTTCCTGGTGTGTACAAGGTACCTCAAAGTCCAGTGGCTGAGGAAGCCTTTGGTTGTCAGTTTGAGGCTCCACAGAGCAATTTCTTTCATTAGTGAGCTTGAAAGTAAAACAAAAGAAATCCATCCAGAGCTTTCCCCAATCCTGCTCAAAGAGCACGAAGTCTTCAAAAACCCATATGGCTGAAAAAATGTCACGATGGTTGCCAAGTCAGGCAGTAAGAAGTTAGTAAACATTAAAATGGAGTCTTCTTTAGTTCAGTTCTTTCATGCGTGTAACTTGGGATTTAATTTTCAACCAAAAAACCACCAATTGAGAATGCAGCATGTTATTGTTATCTCTTTATAGGAATATGTAATTCCTCATGCAACGTGTGGGACGTATAGCGTTCTGGGATGCATGGAAAATGGGACAAGGAGGATCTTGGCCAGGGATGCCTTGGTTCACTTCAGGCAGAAGTTCTCAGTGCTTTGAAGCTGTCTGATGTTACAGGAACACTCATTCCAGAAAATCCAGGGCAGAGCTTAAGAAAACTTTCTTCAGAGCAAGGTTGGGATGCTTTGGGGTGATTGCTTAATATTACATAATGCTTTCTAAAAGTTCTGTATTAGTTAGGTATGATGTGAACTGAGCTACCCTGTGTCATTCTAGGTAGCCCAAGTGGAGAGGTGGGTGTGAGGCTGGTACAGATGACCCAGGATGGATGGGAGATCTGAGCCCTTCTGCAGCAACTGGACGAAAGGGATGTCTCAGGTAGCCCCAGCGACACTCAATATCTCTGTTTGTGCAACCTCGTGACTTTGATGATTAATCTGTTCTGCTTTATGAAAGGAATGCTTCGTGAATGGAAAAAGTTACAACGAACAGGGATTTTTAGATATTAGATTTTTTTTTTTCTTTTAAGGAGTGCAGTTAATTATCGGATTGAGTTTTTGCAAGGAAAGGACTCACTTTAATAGTCTGAATGCACCGAGGCGGCTTAAACCAAGCCCTTAAATATGGGCTGCTCTTATTCACCACAAACAAGATTGACACAACGTCTTCATCTTCCTTTGTTTCCCTCCACTGTAATCCAAACTGTGGTTTCAAGAGGAATCAGTTTGGTAATTTCTAGATACTCTACCCATTAAACCATCCCCACAGGCTAGTGACAGACCAGTAACCATGGCAGAATAAATTAGTTTATGTTTATACCCACTTTGCCTTGCTCTTGGGTTTGGTGATCCAGGGAAAATATTAGAATTTTCTGTTCTCTTTTAAAGGTGATAGTTTATGCTAACATGGACAGCAAGAAACAATTCAGAGTGGTTTATTAGGTTGCGTTGAAAAGCATATTTATCTTTAATTTTGTAAGCATAGGTTTTAGCTAACTTTCAGACAAAGCAAGACAAAGAAATTTCAGGTTTTCTTGGATTTTAGGATTGCTTAAATAGTTTGTAGAAGTAACAGCTCAGTTTTACACTCCCAGACTGTCCAAAATATTGGAAAATAGGGTGCAAGGACAGGAGGATGATTCCCTGCTTTTCGAGCAACAGAACTGAGGAAACAGTTACATTTTTCCATGCTGATACCTTTGTTTTCACAGGAATTCCTGCACTAAGTTTTCTCACAAGCAAGGAGTTTAATGTGGTTCAGGGAAACCCCAACACCTTAAAATGAGCCACATAGTGTTGCCAGTGGTTTCATTTTGCTTTGAGTCAGGTTTCAGATCAATTGCACCAGCACCAGACGATGTTGGGAAGAGCATATCCTTAGAGAACTGGAAAACATTGATTTATTTTACATGTCCAATTAGTTCCATAAATCAAGCAACTGTGTTCAGGTATCTGACACAGCGGTGCTCCTTTCAAAGCCCAGGAACCTGTAAAAAGCTTGTAAGAACAGGATTTTCATTTGAGGAAGAGGGCCTGATTTAAAGTGATTAAAAGCCACTGGAAAGATTCCCACTGATGTCGGGACAAGCTTGTTGCAAAGGATCACGTGCTTACATTTCAACAAAAATTAATCCTCCGGGGTTTTCTGTTGTTTCAGTTTTTAACTTCACAGAAAGATTTCTGCTGGTTTTGTTAGTCCTTTCATTTTAAATGAAGCTGTGACTTGACCCTCTCTAATTAAGTGCCTGAAAACCATCAGTGTCAAACAATTATCCCGTAACACGAGGGGGTGTCAGAGATGTAAAAAATCTACGCCACCTTAAACATTTGGTTTTCCCATTTTTTTTTGCACCCCGTTGCAGATCAAGCCAATCAGCCTCCTCCTCACGAGGGTGAAGGTTGCCAGGCCAAGCACAAGCAATTAGCTGCACGGTGCTCGCGCGGCCGGGTCCCCGGTTGATTGCCCCGAGCTGCTCGTGATGCAAATTGTCTCTGGTCCCCCGGTAACCGGGATCAGCGCTGCCTCGTCCCACCACTCGCCGCTCCTGCCCGGATAATGGTTTTGGTGGGCAATCAGGGAAGATGCCTTCTTGACTCATCTCTCATAATAGATTGTCCTCCTCGGGCAAAATTGAATAACCCCCGACACGGCCTGGAGGCAAGCAGTACGAATTCAATAACTCTGCGGGGTCAACGGCCTGTCATTTTTGGCAAGCAAGTAATTATTCTGCACTAACATTCAGTAATGGGAGAGGGAAACTGCGGGAGACACCTTCCTCCGTACCCGGAATAGCCCCTTTAACAGGATATTCCTCTAATAAGTAATTCTGCTTCGTTCCAGAGCCCCTGGCCTTCAGGTTCACTTTTCATGTGTATTTGGTGGATGTGTTCTGCAGAGGCTTCTTACCAACTGCATCTGTGGGAAAGTTTAACAACTTCGCTGTCTGTTGTTTAATATTTTCCACTTTTATGGGTTACAGTTGTGCTGTCTATTTGCTTTTACTGATTTGTGAAAGATTTATTATAAACCAAATACAGCTGTTCTCTCCTTTCATAAACTGAAACTATTTTGGCAAAACCTATTTTCCACTACGAAAATAAATTTTAAATTGCTTCCCTCACCCAGCTTTCTAAGCATGAGCATCCAGTTGTTATTTAGTGGTGCAGAATAGGTGCCAGGCTGGTTGTAGGCTCACTTAAGGGAAAAAAAAATGCCTACGTTTCAAAAATAAACAGCAGAAATGTTTTTATCCTTCCATCCCCTTACCCCCCACCCTTTTCCAGGGGATTTAATATTATGATCTGCAGATCTCAAGAGTTATGAATTATAATATAAAAAACTTCTGCAGATTCAAACCATTTTTGCAGTCTGATTTTGCATTTATTCTGAAGGATTGTACACATCTTATTTAGATACTTAACCTTTGCCTTAAGCTACTATTATCATCAATGTTCTAATATAATTCAGTACTTTTTTCCACAGAGCTTAAAATAGCCCTCTGTTTACTCTGAAAGGGCACACATTTCACTGGGTCGCTTTCCAGAATCAAAATTTGGACCATTGCAGTATTTTCCTGTCATTCTGAAAGGCAATAATAAGTTCTAAATTCTTCGAGACCATTTTGTTGCAGATTGTAATATCCTTTCCTCTTTCCTAAACAGGAAAAGTTATAATTTTGCATTTTTTAAATGAAGAAAGAAGTAGAAGAATAGGGATCCTTCACTACTACTGCTGCTTCTATCTGTGTCATTTGGCGCTTTTCTCCCGTTTTAGGTTTGGTTTGGGGTTTGGTTTTTTTTATGCCTAGAATGAAATGTGTTTTACTGCACGAAAACTATTGCTTTAATCATTGAAAGGAACCTTCATCTCTTCTCTCTTGAGAAGAGTGCACATATAGCAATGCAGATCCTTGTATAATGGCAGAATAAGCACTTTCTATGACTGATGGATGATCGATTCTTGTAGGGCTGCCTCCCTGTAGCGGCTCTTCCTGATGCTTTTTGACAAGCAGCGTTCATTGCCAACGTGAGAACTGGGTTTGGATCTGTGTGGGTTCTGTTTAATACCTGGGACAAAACTTAGGCTGATAGTGCTCATATCGAGCTGCCAGTGTTGATTTGGAGTGCAAGTATAAGAAAATCCTCTGCTAATAATAGAACCAATTTTTTTTTGTGTGTGAGATGCATGTCATTATTGGTGCTGCTTACCATCTTGCACCAATAGTGATGGTTTTTCCTTCCATGCTTTTTTAAAGCCATTTGCAATACTGCTTCAATATGATTTAATTTACCATTGGAATGTTCTCCTCATTACTGCATCGACAGCCCCTTGTAAGATCCATCTCCACTTGTGACTTTGCCAGCTTGGCTCCATAACACGTGCTGCTTCAGCTTTTGGCTCATGGAAGGATTTTTATTTTTTATTTTTTTCAATAGTCTGAAGTTACCTTTACTAGTGCTCCAGCCAAAGCACCCAAGATTCATGGTTCTTGCACTAAAAGCTTACAAATGCACATATTTGGACCAGGAAAAGGTTTCCTTCTGCGTGTCACTTCGTTGCAAAAGAGGAATGGTTTTCTGTGGAGATCTGGACTATTGGGAACCACAACAAAGGAAGGGTATAATTCATGGAAATAAAATCATGGGATGGTTCCGGACTACTGGGACGGTTCTCTTCGATGCAGCTCCGTGTGTGTGTGTCTTGGACCCCTCTGAAGCATGTAATATACAAACCATAGATTTTTTTAGGCAGAGCAAATCACTGCTGTGAACTTCTGCTGAAAAACAGTCAGTATAAGAAGACCTAAAGAAAGAAATACCCTGTCCTCCGTACCGAGGTACTCTAAGAAAGACTGTCATCATTGCCTGTGGCTAGAAAACTTATGTTTTAAATTTGTCTTTCTGAACCTTTTCTGTCTTAGCTAGTGATATAACTAAATTCTAACCCGTGGCTTGTGATTTCCGTGAAACTATATCAATTTTTCCACTCTGCACAGGAATATTTAGGTTTTATATATACTACCTACACAGGTACTTCTACACATGCAACTAAATCAGTGTTTTCTTTTAAAGTGTACTTTGGAAGCAAGGATAAATGTTTTGCAGTTGTAAAATGTGAATGCTGAACCCAAAGCTTATAAACAGGCACTGAACTTATTGATCTTGCTTTTTTAAGTTTATTTTCTGTGCTTTCTAGAGACTGTTTAACTCATAAGTGTGTGTACTGTGTTTTACCTCAGGCTTTTGAAGGTATTCAGTTTTAAATCAGGTAAAATATGACAGATAAAAATTAGGACCTGATCCTGTAAAGCCTTATTTGCTGCACTTGTCTTTACGTGCTTAAATTTTTCTGTTGATAAATGAATGTGTGTGCAGTGCTTTGAAATACCTGGAGAGTTATTATTGACCTAAACTGACTACTCATGTGTAGAAAGGTTGCAAGGTCAGTGTCTTACATTTTCCAAAAAAAAAACCCAAACTTCAGTTTGAGCAGAATGCACTGGTGTTTTTTGCATATATTTTACACAGGCTGTGCTGAAGAAAAACCTAAACTTCACACACTCAGTGTGCTCTTTGCTTTAGTCAGTGCATAGATGTTCCTGACAGTAGCAAAATGCTTTTTATGTTTGAATTAGAATAAAGAAAGTAGGCTTGTAAAAACTGTACTTTATCATTTGTTGGCACAAAGTTTCAAGCTTTCTTGTTCCCCTCTCCCAGCTGTCTCTTCTTACTTCTGCTTTTATTTAGTCCAAAATTCCTGCTGTTTCTTAAATGTGTGTTTGTACAACTATTAATGTTCTTTGAATTGTTTGGGTTTGCTTTTGTTTGTAATATTAATGCTACTGTGAAACATTCCAGTTTTAAAAGTAAAGGCAATACATTATTCCAGAAATCTGTTAATGAGCCAGCCTTTTAAAATTTATTTATTATTTTTGTCTTTTCCTAGATTTTTTTTAATAGTAGCCAAGCAAACCAAAAACCCAATAGAAGAACAAATCCCCAAACTTCAAAATTCATGCCTTCAAAAATGAGCGCAAATTCCACAAGACTTTGTAATGAACATTCTCTAAGCTCCATCTGATCCAAGAGACAGATACAAGGGGCACGAGCTGCAAGGGAAACATCAGAGACAGAGGTGCCAGCAAAGCAGAAGGAGCCTCATGTAAGTCAAACATCCAAAGGCAGGTTCTCATCTGTCTCCCACCCACCTGTGTGGGTGAGAGACACAGAGAGGAGACAGAGAGACAGCTGTGTCACCAAATTTCCTTGCTTAAGGGGATGTCGGGCAGGAGTGTAGTATTTTCTGGCATAGATTTTTTTCTCACAGATGTATTTGGGTAGTTACACAGATGGTTATTTCCCATTGATGTCAGAGAGAAGGAGGTAAAAGGCAATAAAAGTCAGCCAGTTCTGCGCTGAGGCAGCATCCACCTTAAATAAGGAATTGCAGAAAGATGTGTTTTTCTTAACCTCCCCAAGTGGAATTCATATAGAAATGAGTAAATATAAATAGAGAAGCATGCATTATAGTTAACTCTCCAAACGGTATTGGTAGGTGGGGTAAGCAGTGCTATGCATGACTGTGGGCCAAAATCATCACTAGGGGACAACAATTTCCTGGCTTTGCATTATTATTTCTGTCTGACATGCTGTGTGTCATCTGTATGTCTCCCTCTCATTTCCTATGACTGTTGCTTTTCCTCCCTGCTTTCAGCTCTTGCTTGGTTTTTTGGGTTGCAAGGGTTTTGGTTTTGGTTTTGGTTTTTTTTCAGAGATCAGAATTAGTTTATAAAGAAAGTATAAAATAGCATCTTAAGACATGATTTTTATTTCACTTGGCTTTGTTTCCCCCCCTCACTCCCTGTACTTTCTTGCCATTGCTAGTGCTTTGTTATGTCACGTTCCAGAAAACTGCAATGAAGTATGTTTACTATTAAATATCTAAAGCCTTCTTAGATTCTTTTATTATTGTTGTTCCTGTTATTATTATTGTTTGTTATTGTTAATGTTGTTTATTTTTACTACCAGCATGAATTACAGAGACCAGTCACGGGCCAGGAACCTGTTTGGCTGCTTGCTGTACCAATAGAGAACTAAAGATGAGTCCCTGCAGTCAAGCATTTCCAGTACCAGAAGAGAGGAAATGGGTTGATGCAGAGGAGGGAGCACTGGAAAACAAAGATCTGTGCAGTAGTAGAGCGTATCCCCAAAGTAACTGCTGTCAAGGAGTGGCTTAAAGATGGATTGGAAGGAAGTTAAGGAAGTAATTTCAAAGGTATTTATGGGTAACTCTATGTGCAGCATGGTGGAAAGTATGAAGATAAGCATTTCTATGGCTAAGAGGAATATGAGAGAGGCTGGAGGTGGGAGCAGGCTTAAGACAAAAGTCATTTGATAAAGAATGGACATGTGTGATGGTGAAGAGCTCAAAGCAAAGACAAATCACTTATGTCTGAGACTGCAGAGAAGATGAATGCACAGAGAAAGCAAGAAAGCAGCCGTTGGCAAGGCAATGAGTTAGGAAAGCTTTCTGAGCAGCAATACTCATCTGGGGGGATATTTGTTGGTAAAACTTGCCTTTGCTTTGTCCAAGGATATGGTTAATACCCAAGTTTCTTTGTACATGCAGATGGGGAAGTCTGCATC
>JAOXNG010000026.1:22621698-22632853 GCA_028566535.1 Scolopax minor | reverse complement strand
TTTATCAGGAAGGGAAAAATGGAAAGTTACAATAAGCAGCAGTCAGAAATGAAGCAGTGAATGGGTCATCTATTGCCAAAATCAGATTATGTTATGGAACGAGTATATTTTTATTTTTCAGGTACGTTACAATCAGCTTCCTGGATTTCATTTTTCTCTTTAAATTATGGGTATATTCCACATGTTTTCATACAGGCAATATATAGTCTTTGGATATTATGACTCTTGCAGGCCTCACCTTTGCATCTCTCCTTCTTTCCTTTTGATATCTCTGTTGCCTTTCATCAGGCAACAGTACTGTGGAGTATGAAAATTAATATTTTTTTTCCATTGCCTTTATTAAATAAAAAGAAAAAAACAATGCAGGATAATATACAGGGTAATACACAGCTCTCTCCACTTCTATAGTAAATCATATTGATTCAGCTGAGAGAGAAGTATCTTCTAGTTTAAATACTTAAGCTATCTGAGTGAAATGGAGCAAAAAATACAGTGAGCCTTCTTTTTGTGTTATTATTTCAAAAATACAAAACACCTTGCTTAAAAATACTAAGTTAATACACTGTATAATTCAATCAAATATTTGAAGCTTTAAAGTCACAGCAATTTATTTAAATATAATCATGTGTAATTACTTATTAGTAAAATGGCAGAGGATTGCTGAAATATGATATAAAATGGTACAATTAATTGGCTCCCAATGCAATAAGTTGTCATTTCTGAAAATTTAATGTCATCAAAGCTCTTTTTCCAATAGCACAAGGAGCACTATTGCTAATAGACTTCAGAGCTTGAAATAAATAAATCTTTGGAATCCTGTTGCATCTCTTGGGGTGTGACATTTGACAGTCTTTTATAGCGCAGAACGAAACAAGTTTGTGAGCTGGAATTCAATTGTGGTGTATTGATTCCTTGCATCAGTCATTATTCCCTGCTGATTGACAGCTGAAAATTGGTTACGTTAAGTATTTCATATGTTATATTGGCTGACATTTGCTTGCCTGCTCCTGTGTCAATATTGTTGTAAAGATCTCCAGCTCTATGAGATAGCAATATACACTGACTGTGGCTTTTGTGTGATGTTCCAGTGTTTTTCCTGACATAATTTAAGACATATTAAAAACCAGCAGCATCTTCCCTCTTGAGAAGCTTAATGCCAATATTATTGTCTTCCAAGGGAAGATCATGTATGCTCATAATCGGGTGCTAATTTCCACCCATACGCTCATGTTTAGGCATTAGGCACTATAACTGTAAAATTGAGCCTGCTTGATTGATTCATGTCAAGCCTCATCTCGGCTCCTGCAGTGGAAGTCATCCAGCTGACCCTTTTTACACTAAAAGAAGAGATTTGTGTTCCTTTCTTTCACCTGGAACCATCAAATTGACTGAATAATCTGTAATACATTAGTGCTGACATTTGTTAGGCAAGAATTAAACAAGACACAGTAATCATTCCCCTGAATAAAAATTGTGTTTGATTTCCAGCAGAGTTCTATTAAAAGGACGGCACAGCCCATCTCCTCCAACGTGGGAAATGGTGAATATTTTCTATGTTAATGAATCAAATTAACACTTTAATGACAGATGGATGATCCCTAGACGCCCCTGACAAAAGCTGCTGAGGAGTTTTGGAGGGGGATGCGGTTCCTGTGCCTGCCATGAGGACTACAACAAGCTCTGTGGAAATCTTTCATGTTGATTATTCTAAGGTGACCATAGTAAAGTTTGACCATTAACCTAAAAAGAGAAAAAGGGAGACTGATGGTTTGCCTACAGCTAGAGCTGTCTAGCCCCAGGAAAACCTGTTGCTGAAGTCAGTATGGCAGAATTCCCTATTTACTACCAATTTACATTAATAAATAGGAGGCTGTGAAAGGGTGGCAGCAGTGGCACCGATTCCCTTCTCCTCCATGACAATACAATACAAAGCTTGGGGTAATTCCAGCTGAAGGCAGTGTAGACACATCAGGGTACATTCTGGTACGACCAGGGCCCGATCGGATGCCTTTGAGGTCCCCGTGTTCCTACTGGGGTTGGCGATGTAAAAGTAGGCAGATGGAATGATGCCCACTCCTTGTCTGGCTGCACTGTGCTCCAGAGACAGTCGAGGCCAGGCTGTAGTGGTGTTACAGTCAAGCTGTATCTCTAGCCTTTTGGGGATTTCTCTGAAGGTGAGATATAAAATGTACCGTTTGGAGAAGCATATGTTGGCAATGTAGTCGGCTTGACTGATTTGCCCCTCAGAGGTTCACTTAGAAACAATGCTTTTCGCTTGGCCCAGCATTGAGGTTTTTTCCAGGTAGGCTCTTGAGGCAAGCTGAAAGTCAAGACAGGCTGCTGAGGAATCATGCTCTGGAAATGGGATTTTTCCCTGGATTAGCCCCCATGGCACAGTATGGGAGTTTAACTTCTCCGAGTGACAGAGTAGTTAATGAGGAGAGGTGCTATGCTGATCCTTGTTCTCACCAGCAAGGAGAGGCTGGTGGGGAATGTGGAGCTCAAGGGCAGCCTTGGCTGCAGTGACTGTGAAATGGTGGAGTTCAAGATCCTTAGGGCAGCAAGGAGAGCGCACAGCAAGCTCACTACCCTGGACTTCAGGAGAGCAGACTTTGGCCTCTTGAGGGACCTGCTTGGCAGAGTACTATGAGATAAAACCCTAGAGGAAAGACGATCCCAAGGAAGCTGGTTAATATTCAAGGATCACCTCATCCAATCAGGAGTGATGCATCCCAAAAAAGAGGAAGCCAGGCAAAATGCCAGGAGGCCTGCATGAATGAACAACGAGCTCCTGAACAAACTCAAAAGCAAAAAGGAAGCCTACAGAAGGTGGAAGCAAGGACAGATTGCCTGGGAAGAATACAGAGAAATTGTCCAAGCAGCCAGGGATAAGGTTAGGAAAGCTAAAGCCCTTATAGAATTAAACCTGGACAGGGAAGTCAAGGGCAGGCAACATCAAGAAAAACTTCTACAGGTATGTCAGTAATAAAAGGAAGACTAGAGAAAATGTAGACCCTCTTCAGAAGGAAACAGGTGATCTGGTCACCCAGGATATGGAGAAGGCTGATGTACTTAATGACGTTTTTGCCTAAGTCTTCACCAGCAAGCGCTCTAGCCACACTACCCATGTCACAGAAGGCAAAGGCAGGGAGAGGGAGAATGAGGAACCACCTCATTGTGTAGAAGATCAGGTTCAAAACCATCTAAGGAATCTGAAGGGACCTGATGAGATGCATTCACTGATCCTGAAGGAACTTGCTACACCACTATCAATCATATTTGAGAAGCCATGGAAGTCCATGGAAGTTCTCACTAACTGGAAAAGGAGAAACGTAACCCCAACTTTTAAAAACGGAAAAAGGAAGATCCAGGGAACTACACGCTAGCCAGTTTCACTTGTGTGCCCAGCAAGAACATGGAGCAGATCCTCCTGGAAAGTATACTAAGGTGCATGGAAAATAAGGAAGTGATCAGCAACAGCCCACATGGCTTTTCTAAAGGTAAATTGTGACTGAACATCTGGTGGCATTCTATGACTGGGTTACAGTGTTGATGGATAAGGATAAAGCAACTGACATTATCTGCCTCAATTTGTGCAAAGCATTTGTTAATGTCCTGCACCACATCCTTGTCTTTAATTAGAAAGATGTGGATTTGATGGATGACCCACTTGGTGGATAAGGAATTAGCTGGATGGTTGCACTCAACAGTTGCGGTAGGCAGCTTGATATCCACGTGGAAACCTCATTCCTCTGGTGTCGGTAATAGAACCAGTGCTTGTGGGCAACATGGGCAGTGGGATTAAGTGCACCCTCAGCAAGTTTTCTGACATCACTAAGCTGTGTGGTGGATGCCCCATCCCTCAAAGTGTTCAAGGCCAGGTTGGACAGGGCTTTGAGCAAATTGGTCTAGTGGAAGGTGATCCTGCCCATGGCAAGGGCGTTGGAACTTGGTGATCTTTAAGGTCCCTTCCAACCCAAATCATTCTATGATTCTTTGATGTAAACATCAAGCCAAAACCATTATCTTTCTAATGATCTGCTTGTGTAAAAGTTTGCATAATCTTTTGCACTGTATACTTTTTGTTTCAACAATTGAACCTCTGTTTTAAAAAAGTCTCATATCATTGTACATCAGAGTAGTTTAATCCCTATAGTGGAAGGCAATTATTTTCATGTCAATCTTAAATATAGGAATTAAAGAATACAGTCCATTTAATAACAGCAGGTTATAAACATTTATTCTTTGGCTAGTCCTAACATATCTGAAAGATATACAGGGTTTCAGACTTTACAGAAAACATCTATAGGGTCAGCAAAATCACTTACTTTTTTTTTTTTTTTAAGTATCTTTAGTTCCTTTTCTGAAAACAAGCAACTTTTTTTTAAAAAAAAAACCAACAACACACAAATTAAGATTCAAAGTTCAGAATTAGATTTTGTTTTATTTGTCAGATGTCTATGGCATGCAACAACTTCTAGTTGCCTCTAAATGCCTAGTAAAGGCATTTCTCACTGGTTAAGGAAAAAAGCAAGGAGAGCAGTAAGGCCTTTTAGTTACCACTTGATCCATTGCAAACAGGTGGGAACTTCTGGGGTCCAACACTTTCTCCCTCCATTTTCAGTGAGAGACTCTCAGATTACAGAAGACTTGCAAATCTCCTCCCACAAGCACTCACTACGCTTCAAAAATAGTGATGCCCCAATAGTGATTTCCCACTCAGCTACTTATAAGGCTTTGCTAATGATAACATCTGAACTATCCTCCGAAGCAGCCTCTCAAATGGCCAGCACTTTTTCTGTTCAGAACTTGGATTATGAGGGTAGGAATCCTGAAAATTTATCCTAATTTGAATTTACAGGCTCCCAGTTTTTGAGAAGTCATTACTTCATGATGGATTCCTTATTTTCATATAAATGAACATAAAGTTTTGAAATATCCTCCTAATCTGACTGCCTTCTGACTCAGCCCATCACGATACATTATGTAGACAAAATCCCAAAAGCATAATGGTAAATTCACCGCACTTGTTGCAACTCAAAAGTGATATTTTGAATTTTTCTGGAGGCAAACAAACTAAAAATAATGTAAAAACTCCATATTGCATGTTTCCTCTCAAACCCTCACCAAACTGAATATTTAATTCCAGGGGACTGCTACTTTGCTTCATTTTCTTTGTGTTTTCCCCCCTTCCCCTCCCCAGTGGTATCAATGATACTGTAGATAATGTAACTGAGACTAAAGTAAAAAATATCTTTAAACCTAAAGTTGAAGGAAATATTTTGATGTTCAGTAAATAACAATCTACCTTTGGCACCTGGTGTCGCCCACTATCTATATGTATTACTGTATTTATGTTCCTATGCTACATACTGTATCAGCCTCAAGAAACTGAATGGCCTTTACAAATCCCAATCTTTTGCAGTTCTAAAGATCCCCAGAAAAGCTCTAAGGTACACAACATGGAGAAGACTGCTGTAGCTTAACTAGCCCTCACTCCCACCCATTTTCCTGGCAGAGGGTAGGTATAATCCTGCAAAAGTCACTGAACTCCATTTTTACCCTGTAACCTTCCATTTTCATCCCAGCAACTCTCCTTTGAACTTTAAGGCAAGTCTTCAGTTTGTCAGGTTCCCTTTGCTGCAGCATGTTCTGTGGTTCATCTAATTGCTAGCTGGCGAGCAGCAAAGGGCTGTGCACAACAGAAGATTTTTGAATTCCAGCTGAAGCAGGAGCTGTACCCTTCCATTTATTTGGTTTGCGGGCAAGCTTTCCAAAGGCATGGTTTAGCTAGTAAAACCTGTTCAGCTGCTAAATTGGGAGCGAAAGCTTTCCATCTTGTCTCCAATTAAAAAAAAAAAAAAAAAGAAGAAAAAAGTGCATATACTTATGCACCAAAATACCTTTGTATGTAGAGAAGAAGCCAACATCTTCATTAGCTTTGAATTCTTTGGACAACCTTTTACCCAACGCCACTTAATGTCAAAAGCAGATAAAACAGGAGGACTTAAGATGACTTGGTTGCTCGCACTGCAACGTGCAGCATAAAAAGCCACACACGAAACCCTTCCAGTTTTAGAAGAGCTCCTGTTAAGACGCAAGGGTATGAGAAGGCTGGAAGGCTTTAGGTCAGCTCTCACCGTGCACCTTGGGCACACAGAAGCAGCCGCAGGCTCAGATGTGGTTTGGGAAGGCACTGGCCCACGTTCTGAGAGAAGGATGTCTTCAGTACACCATCACCAGCAGAGCCGAGAGAAGGGTGAAATCCACCAGGCTCTAGACCAGCAACTCCTCGCCTCCAAGTCCTGAAGCTGCCATTTACAAAACTCACAAGAATATGAAGAGCCTGCACAGGCTTTCTGGGATTTACTTTAAAGAAATGCCGGCTCAGGAACGGATTCTTCAAATTTGCAGATTAAAAGAGAATTTCTTGGCATCACCCGCTTACCGTACACTGCCCAGAGTCTTGCTCCTGCAGGTCAGGTTACTTCCAGACCCAAAAGGTCAGGGTGACAAAAGCTCTTGGTGATTTTTGTGCCATGAGGCACGCAACTTTGGATTATCTCTTCCTCAACGAGCAACTGACTGAACACCTCTACCGGCCACCACCAGGCGCAGCGTGCCAGCCAAGCCCCAGCTCCTCACAGCCCTTTGCAAAGGCTGGGGAACCAGGCAGGAATCACAGTGATGCAGAGGGACCTGGGCATGGTGCCAACCGTGACCAGCCTTTTTGGAGAAGACCTCTTTTACACAAACTCTGCAGCCAGTTGTTGTCTCCTCAGCAGAGCTGGGTTCTGGCAGGTCTTAAGCAGAAATAAGAGGTCTTAGTGTTTCTTCACAGCTTGGGTGGCTTCCAACAGGAAACAGGACCAACCTCAGGCAGCAGCTGCTCTTTTAGGAACCCAGAGGGTGGTACAGATTGCCAGACCACCATTAGGCAGGGCTGAGACATCACATCTTGGACCTCGTGAGGTCTTGGTCCAATCTAGTCTAAGACCACTAGTTGAGGAGCATGGGCCACAGTTTTTACTTTTGCATTCCTGCTTCGATAAGCATTTTCAGAAGTGAAAGATTAAAAGAAGATTTAAATCTCTTGGGTGTCAGGGCAATGTATGTTCCTAAATCACTGATGGACATCGTGAAAACCTCTTAAGCCAACAGCACTATTGTCTGAGCTGGTGTATTTTGTTGTTGAAGACCTTCGATGCATGGAGGGAGTTTTGCTGGTGTGTCTTGGCTTCTTGAGCAGAGAATTCAAGATCCTGCCGGTAGGAAGAAGTGGAGAGTTTAGAGCCCACAGCCTTTTACTGTGTTGTAAATTGTTCTTGGTAACCAGAGGGCAGGAGGACATGCTTCAGAGCATCCCATCGTCATTCTTAAACGTATGTATTTAAAAAATGAGAAAGAAATGTGCTTTTTTTTTTTCCTCTCTCTCAATGGCAACAACAGGGATGGAGTATGGCTTACAGGGAAATGTATTTCATGACCCTCCAGGATATCTTTTTTCATTTTTTTAATAGAGTCATTCCTGGCAACTACCCAGGATTTGGAAGACAGGTTCACGAATAAGGCCCAAAGAGATAAAACTATGGTTTTACTGGTTGACTTGGGAACTAATGCAGGGGGTCGGCGCTGTGTGTCAATTATACAGAATTCCTCCTTTTTTTTTTTTTTCCTCCCATTAACCATCACCATTAGCAATTGCACTCAAACAAAAAACCAAACAAATAATCACATTTAAATACTGGAGTTTTTTCTGTCCCTTCAACCATGAATAATTACAAAATAATCATCAAAGTCTGGCTTCGCTTGGCGAATGTTTCCAGGTTTTGTTTTCTTTTTAAATAATTCTGGGTTCCAGCAGTCCCTCCTCCTCCCACCCCTCCACTTTTATTTTTTTGGAGGCAATTTCAGCTGGTCACATTTACTGATGCCTGGCATAGCACCACCACAAAGCACGTGAGCTTCTTTAATGCATTTCATCTTTACAGCGAATCTTTTCCCTGCCCTTCCTAATGGCCCGAGCACGCAATTTTTCCGAGCATCTGGGGTCCCAAACTACATACCACTGCAAAAGTGGCAACATCTGCTTGCAACGCAAGTTTCCTCCCAGTTAAAATGCAGGCAGGACCTGACCAGGCCCTGAAAAAAATAATAATAATCCCGTACTAGGGTTAATTGCATGTGGTCGAAACCATGTTGAAGCTCAGTTCCAAGTTCTGTGTTAGATTTATGTGCTACAGGCTGGTGTGGACAGGGTTGTGGATGCATGGAGGCCAGTGGTGTGGGTTCACGTGAGTTCAGAAAAAAACCTGCTTTTCCATTTCAGCTTACCTGAAAATGGCTTCCCTCTCTGCCTTTTCCTCACCCCCCCAAATTTCCCTTTACACTTCAATTTCACCCCAAAGAAAAGCCCAAGTTTGCTTAGTCTTAAGCTCAAGCGGGGAAAAAACCTGAATCTCATCTGATTTTCACCCAATACTATAAATCTACCTTAGGCTGACTTGTTGCATGGTGCAGACCCATGGAGGGCAAGGAAACCTTTTGGAAGAGCAGGCAGGAATATCAAATTCACATCCCCCCAAAAAACCCAACCAACCCAAAAAAATAACCAAACAAAAAAGGGCTTTTCACTTGATTGCACAGCGCTGCCTTTATATGGAGGTAGGAGCTTGTGTCAGACCCCTGGGTGTCCAAAATGAAGGTGTTCCCCTTGTTTTACTTTGGGAAAATTTGTGGTGCCTTAACGTATCGTCGTATTGCTTGATTCAGGGAGCATGGGGCAGGGGAGGGAGGTTTTGGGGGGTCCAAAGACAAGCTGTGTTGTTTCATTGCTGACATCTTGATGGCACTGCGTTTTGTCACAAGGTGGGCAAGGTGGGAATAGCCACCTTGGGAAGGTTTGTATGGGTCCCCATCAGCTACCTTCTCTAACAGCATCCCTTGCTTCCCCCTACTCTGAAGTACTCCCCTGCCTCCTTGGAAGCCTGTTGGGAGTGACATGTCACTTTGCTGGTTTGGTGCTTTTTTCACTGAATTTCACTGAATTTTTAGAGTTGGAAGGGACCGTAGAGATCATCTAGTCCAACTCCCCTGATGAAGCAGAATTGCCCAGAGCTAGAGCATGTCACTCAGGATGGCATCCAGGTGGGTCTTGAAAATCTCCAAAGGAGGGGACTCCACGACCTCCCTGGGCAGCCTCTCCCAGGGCTCCCTCACCTTCACTGGGAAGCAGTTTTTTCTCATATTTGAGTGGAACCTTCCACGTTCCAACTTATGCCTGTTACCCCTCGTCCTGTCACTGGCAACCACTGAAAAGAGTCTGGCTCCCTCCTCCTTCAAACCACCCTTTAGATGCATATAGGCATTTTTTTTTCATTTGGCATTTCATTTTTTTCATTTCATCTTATTTCCATATTAATCCTGTTTTTAAAATGGTTTTAGGGTTTCCCCAAAAGATCTCGTTTTGCTAATTTTGTGTGAGAAGAGGTGAGAAAGCTGGAGGCACATGATGTGCCTTTGGTCAGCAATTGAAGTGCCAGGTTTATATTCAAATCTGTTGCAGGTTGGTTTTATTGCTGGATTCTCTCTGTGTCACTGCAGCCTGGACAACAACAAGCCACCCTTTGAGTCACTGCAGAAGATACATGGCTCTTAAAGGCTCAGGAGAAGAGAAGGTGGTGAGTTCTGGTGATGGGTGAGAGGGATGTGTGCTATGAGTGTTGCACAGCCACCACGAGAGCTGTCTCCTCAAGGATGGAGAGCAGACAAAGTGATGCCATCTTACAAGAACAAGGTTTGTTTATGTCCTCAGTAAAGTTACCATTGGTTTGATTGATTTAGAGTTGCTCTGGGAGACTTATATTTATACTGTGTCTTTCTCTACCTACTTGGTCTTGCAAACTATGGTTTTCTAGAAGATGTGTCATGAGGATGGTACAAAAGGTTCAGTTTGTGTGTGGCCCGGCTCTACAGAGGCAATGAGGCACCCTGAGGAGAGCAATCAACCTTGGAAACACCACAGTGCTATTTGGTGGCTGTGCTTCATCTTGGCCTCCTAAATGGATGGGTGCTCTGGGTTCTGGCCCCAGTGAGAACTCCCAAAGAAGCCCCCTGAAGGCTTCAGGGTCCTTGTGGGTAAGTTGGATGCTGTGGCCCTGCCAGTGCATCCTCCTGCTCTGTGCCTCAGGGACCTTGAGACCTGGTCAGTAGGAGCATTTGCTGCTAGCAGGCTGTTTGACCAGGAGACAAAGACGGGTAGGGCTTGCAGCCATTGGGAGAAAGTGGGAGGATGGTAGGCACAAGCCTTGGCCTGCCTTCAGCTATCAGAGACCACATGGGTGGTGTAGAGAGAGCACTTGAAGGATGCTAAAGAGCATGTTGATGAGAGGTATTGGGTTAGCTCAGCTGCCACCTTCAACATCACACTCATTTTCCTGTGCTGCCTTGCACTGGAAAGAAGGGCAGAAATACTTCTATGCTGATGAAATGCTGCAGATTGAACTTGAAAAACAAAAAATGCAGAAAGGAGCTGTGTGTGGCAGGCAAAGGCTTGGGGACATGCTTCAGAAAAGCCTTTGTTTATACCAGCCTCATGATCTGCCTCTGTGATCCTGTTTCCTTCCTACAGGGGATGGGGACATGTCTTGGCTGGAGGGAACAGCACTGGCTTGTCTCATACAAGCAGCACGGGTGCAAAGCTCAGCCTGTGCCTCAGGTCTCAAGCTGTGTCCTTTGCTTTCTTGCTAGATGAGGTGAGGTCTCCATTCCTCATCCAGCAGCCCTGCACGGCATCCCAGTGGTGTCCCCGCTCAGTCACCCCTACAGAGGTGGATCCAGAGGTGTCTCTGGGAAGACGTTTTATACCAGAGGTCTTCTGATTCATCCCTTCTCCCTGGGAGCAAGGAGAGGTGCTTGGCACTCACTCTTGGGGCAGAATCACAACACACTAATGCCTTAGTTTCATCTAAGCCCTAAGTTTCCTCTTTGTCTGCAAAAGACTCTAGCCAGGCAGGTGGATAGTGACATGGAAGGACTCTGATGGCCACAGATTCTGCAAAGCTTTTCCGTTGTGACACCCACAGTTCCAAGGCTGCTGGAGCACTGGCTGTGAGAAACCCACCTTGTTTATTTATCTTCAGTAGTCTTCTGTATC
>JAOXNG010000026.1:22567246-22578693 GCA_028566535.1 Scolopax minor | reverse complement strand
ATAAAGCTTGTGTTTGGGTTTTGAAAAGTCTTTTCACTTTCAGGAACATACAAATTTTGGATAGTAAAATAACAACTTGAAGCTAGCTTGTTTTGCTTTGTTCAAACTAAATGAATAACAGTAAGGATAATAAGCTGTGGTTTTGAAGGGGAATAAAAATGTAGATCTATAGGCTTTAAACAAAAGCATTATTTAAAGCTTATGCTTACCAACTTCAAATTAGCAATAGTCTAAACTAGAGATAACAGGGAAGGATATTTGATCACAAAAAATTTTCAGTTTAAAAGAAAATATGGGTCTTTTTGTAGTAGAAGGAAAAAAGAGGCTGGAGCCGAGAAGCCATTCACAGACCTGCTACTGTAATCTTTGTTGCAGATCAACGTTCTCATTCTTGTCCAGCTCTTTTAAACCTGCTGTCCTATGAATAATGATATACTCCACTTATGGAGACTTTGTTAAATACTTTGCCTTTATCCCAGGTGCTGTGTAACTTTCTAGGATCAAAAGGGGCTCTTTGAGAGGTGATTAAAGCAGGAGGGAAGGGTTTAGTGGCCTAAGTGACACATTTGCAATAATTAGGCTTCCTGGAGTGATAGGTTCAAATCCTAGCAGGGTTGACTCAGCCCTTCATCCCTCTAAAGTATATGAAATTGGTTTTCTGTAGTAGGGTCTTTTAGACAAAAACTTAAAAAATACACAGGCACACGAGTTTCTTCCTTTTACTGCAAGGCTGAATTTTAGAAATTTATAAACCAGAGACTCGGGGGGTTTCACATAAACCCAAGCCCTATTGCCAGAAACCTGTCTTCACCCTCGCAGAGACCATGCAGCTCTTCTACCCACCAGCCTCCTTCCTAGAGGGGCTCATGGTGGTGGTGAAACGTGGAGTGAGGGCCATGGTTTGGGATGAAGCAATGCAGTTTGAAATGTAACCATTAGACTTTGTAGTTTGTAGATTAGTCTTTAAAAATGAGTATTTTCTACTCCACATTGATATTTCCTCACTTGAGGGTGCGTAGCGCAGTCATGAGTCAAACCAGTACATGGGCTCAGGTTGCACCATTGGCTGAAGGGGAGTTAATTCTGGTTTTCCTTTAAAAAGTAATCAAAAAAATGCTTTCCTAGGATGATTCCTGCTCTTTGTTGAAGAGAGGGTGGTGGTGGAGGGGTGTCTTTTCTGTCTATTTGGGCTGCTTAGAGGAAGCCAAGCTCATTGTCACCAGGGAGCAATTCAAGAGGAACTCCCAGAGCAAGCCTTTGGGAGCATCCTTCAGGGCAAGGGAATAGAAGATGAAGAAAAGGCCATTTCAACGTTGTATCCTAGGGCTTTCCTTAGCACAGGTGAAATCATACAACCAGGGAAATGACTGCGACATTTCTCTTGGTGGGAACAGAAGCAGGGACAGGGACAGAGGGGCATAGACAGGGGTCTGGGACAGGGGGAGGTAGGTGGGGAGAGGTGACAAGAGGTTTCTAGAGCCTGTGAAGGGAGCAGTGGGTATCTGAAGGGAAGAACTGGCTGAGAAAATAAAATTTGGGAAGACAACATAGAAAGCAACCATTCAGATGTGGAAAAAAGGTGAGAGAGAGGAACTGACAGGCACCAAAGACAAATAAATAGCTACAAAAAATGTCATCGAGCCTGAAGGAAAGGTAACATTGCATTTGTTCCTCTTTGTTTTTTTTTTTCCTTAGTGGAGGAGGAGTGTAATGAAGAGCCATGGGCTTTCCTGAGTTCTTAAGAGGGGCCCCTTGCACTTCTCCATGGTCTGGAGATGCAGAGGCTATAGACCAGGCTGGCATTTCGTTTGTTCAACTTGAATGTTGTGAACAAAACTCTTCTCCAACAAAGATGACTGTCTTCCCCATGCAGTCAATACTGGGAAAAAAGGAGGAGAGAGATGCAAGTATGACTGAATAGCAGTCGAGTACAGCTAGCTAATTGCAGCTCCGTGTAATCTCTTTCATAGCCGTTATCATAACTGTATATATTTCCAGCCCAATTCGTCTATCTTTTCCGGCCTCCTGTCTTTGCAGCTGCCTCCTCTTCTCTCCTTCCTGATGGCTGCAAATCTCTGCTTATCACCCGTTTTCATGCTGTGTTTTGTCTGCCTCTTTGTGTTCATCCCTGTACCAGCTCCTCGGCTGCGTGTGGCAGTTTCTTATTTCCTGGATGTTGCGAGAGACTGGTATGAACTACTTGCTTCAGTTGGCATGTGTGACCTTTTGCCTTATTTTGTTTTTTCGGATGATTTGGTTTTACATGTGTTTACACTAAGGCCTAGTTTTGCAAACTAAAGCCGTCAATATGAATGTGCAATTGCTATCTGAGGCAGTAAGAATTAAGACAATTATTTATTTATCAAATTTCTTTTTGTATGAGCGTATCCATCCACTGCATGAATTTTTCATGCAAGCTCATCTTGAAAAAAAACATTCCCTCCTCCCGGGAAGGATTTGAACTCTTTGGGGAATTCCCCCAAATTCTCCTGGTTTTTTTCTTTAATTGAACCCCACTGTGTAAGAAGAGCCCTGTCTACAATATTGATTGCAGAAAAACATGCAGACCTGTCAGTCTCTCTTTTCCCAAGGCAAAACTCTCCTATTGTCCTTTTCTGCTGGGATATAATCTCAACAAAGACAGATTTCAAACAGTTAAGCTTCTTCCTATTGTATTGGGACTATATGTAGTGCTCCACTTTACATTCACATTTAACAGGTTTCAAGCTTCAGTGATAAACTAGAAACGTTTTTCCTTCATGACAGCTGTTTGACAGCTTTTGAAAATGGATAAAAAATAGAAAATTACCCTACAGAGGAAACATTCCCCTTCTCTTCCTAACTCAGGCTGAGACATGGCATGAATGGAATAACGCACTTATTACATTCTGGGCACTGAACGTGAAATGCATTGCCTCCCTCTATTCCACTTGATTTGATAATCTAGTACAATTTAGGTCCCTAATAAATTAAATTGTTCGGAAACTTGGTTCAGTGCCTAAACTCTGTGCAAAGCTGTGCCGTTTAATGATGCCTTTCTTCCTTTCAGTGTTTTATCTTTGGGATAAATAATTCAGCCTAATAAACCCTGTGATCTGCGAGGTTAATTGACACCCACAGTAATTCCCAGCTTGTGCTCGGCACCCATATTTGTCTGTCTTTCACGGAGTCCTGGAGCGTGATGGCCTCATCTCCGCGCCTCACCGCTCAGGTTCCCTGCATTGCCAGGAGCCCTAATCATTGCAAAAGCCACTTCTGCTCCTCAACAGGCAAGGGCCTGAGGTCCACACGCTTGTTCCCTTTCCCCCATGTGGTTATCTGGTTGATTTCTGAAAAAAATCCTAGGGCAATTTGGTCTAGACTGCAATATAAAAGGGGGGAAAAAAAAAAAAAAGTGAAAAAAGTGGAATTAAAAAAAAGTATTATGAAGATCCACAAATATATTATCTGGGGGATTTATTCATAGGTGATGTGTCCAGCTGTACAGCGGGATGAATACATGCTTATTAATTATTAAATTGCTCAGATGGTTCTCCTCCCCAAAACCTGACATTTATTGAAAAAAAGTAATTGAGGAGGATTTGGCCAGTTCCACTCCCTGTGTTCGAGCATTATACAACCACTATCTCCACCAGCCCGCTCCGTCTGCCTCTCTCTCTGCTTTCAGGCTAACACACAGTTTATTGGGTATCAATAAAACATAAGAATTACTCCTGGTATAACAATAGCACCTCTTTGCAACCTTCAGCCTGCTTAGCTCCCAGGAATAGCGTGCTAATGAGGGTGCGGGGTGTTTTGGACAGATGCTAGAGTGTTATGCTGGGCTGATAACTGCGCCTCTTGGATCAAACACTGCGCTGGGATGACTCATGCCTTTTACTAATTTATAAGAGCAGTCTTCCTTGAAATCCCAATGTAAATACTATCGCCCTCTTCTCTGTGACTACAGCCTTGAAGTCAACAAAAATAACGGGCACTCTGCGTAGAATAGCGGGTCGCCGGCATATTCTTTTTTATCCCCCGGATGAAATATTTGAATTTTTGGGTTGTTTTTCTTTGTTTTACGTCTGTATTTTTTCCCAGGGGCTGTGGGAACACAAGGGCCACATAGTCTGAAGAGAACCATAGGACAGGGCACAGAGTAACACAAAACACAAAGAGGCTGAGCCTGGGTTTTGTAAAGAAAGAGGGAAGTTGAAGCTGTATCGCAAGCCTGATGGTTTGGATGTAATTCTCAAACTTAAAATCAGGGCTCATTCTTTGTACGCATTATAATTTCCTTTACAGGTTGGTCACTAGGCAGAACAGTGTCCTATTCACACCTGTCAGGAGAGACTTGCTGAGGGAAATGAGTCTTTTAGAAGTCAGACGGAGCTCAGTACACTTCCTTTCCCATTTTGATTGAAGAGATGTTTCCAAGTAAGTGTCTCTAACATCCTGGCCTGTACTGAATTTTTATATCCCTGTGAATTGCACATTCTAGGACAACAAAACAACATCATGTTCTTCATCCATAACTTGCAGCATCACAAGGCAGAGGCACGAATGTTTGGGATGAGACGACACTGCTGCTCCTTTCCTCTTTCTGCTGGGTGACACATTGCCTGGAATTTGGGAGGATGTGGAAATCCATTGACAAAGCAGCACCAGCTGCAAGAGCTTTGTGTCCACAGATCCTGTAAACTTGGTGGGGGGGGAACCCTTAGCAGTAGCAAAGGAGTCATTTCCTCCACCTTTTACTTTCTTTATATTTAAGATTAAATACATTTCTAGAACAAATCCAAATTTTTGGACTGAATATAAGCACACTTAAGTTACTTTTCTTGCTTTTGCAGGATGTTTCCTACATCTCTGTTTGGTTGTGGGTTTTTTTTAATTAATGAAATAAGGGATTCCATGGCTGCATAATAGGTTTCCAGGTACTCCTAATATATTTTATCAACATCTTGGATGACCTCACAATAATCTTGAGTCGTTTCAGAGTTTCTCCAAAGTGCTTAAGTAATCTCTATTGTCTCTCCATGTTGGTTACAGGTCTAATCTTCTAGAGTTAGGACATAGCAGCCACTAGCTTTATCTGTCCCATATTGAGTTGTCGACGTGAAAAAAAATAAAGCTCAGCCTCTTGTTCCTCTTTCACCCTAAATCTTGAAAGAATAGGTTTGGTTTGGGTTTTTTTGGTCTGAACTTTGCCTGAAGGTGGCCCAGTCTCTAGCATCATCCTTCCAGACTGCCCAAAAAGTGAGTGTAGATTAGGTGCACAGCTAGCCTGAACTGGTGTTGAGATTGAGCTTTTTGGCTGCCTCTGCTCACTTTTTTTTTTTTTCCTCTTCTCCTTTTTCCATAGTTGTTTGAGACCTGCTGTCACAGCACAATCCCCTCTTTGAACACAGTGACCAACGTGAACACATCCCTGACTTTTACTTTCTTCTGGCATTTTTTCTGGGGTAGAGGATGAGCGAGAGGTAGTGTGTCCT
The DNA here is from genome assembly GCA_028566535.1 of Scolopax minor. Taxonomy (NCBI): domain Eukaryota; kingdom Metazoa; phylum Chordata; class Aves; order Charadriiformes; family Scolopacidae; genus Scolopax; species Scolopax minor. Next base: position 22,573,216 of record JAOXNG010000026.1, on the reverse strand, counting down.
GGCTCTGTACCTCCCTTGCCTGCCTTCCTAGAGCAAATGGCCAAGCAGAGGTAGATAGCTGGCTAAGAGACAGAGCAGGATTTAGGCAGGGGAACAGGAGGTTAGTGACAGAGGAAGACGTGTCGCAGGGAAAGGTTGGGCTGCACTAGGCTATACATCAATTTCAATTAATATCAGACAAAAAATACCCCAAACCAGTCAACAAACTGAGATTCGGCAGAGAACTTCTTTAGAAGTGGCTGGTTCCAGCTATCTGCTCCTGCTCAAACTGGCTACAGAATTCCTGTAAGGAATATGTGCCTCTTGAAGCATATTTGAGAATAGGGTTAGGCTGAGAAACAAGTGTCATTTATGGCCCAACATAATACAGGTGTAACAAATGCTGCTGGTTTTTGGATGTTTTGATGGCTTGTGTCACAGCAGAAGTCCAGGTCTGCTTCTACTTTGGGCCAAATTACTCTTCCTTTCAAGTACAAGGAGTACAAACAGAGCTGTGTTTCAGTAAATAGTCCATATATCGGTATTTATATTTTGGGAAAGTCTACAGAACTGTAATTAATTCTTTTTCACACTCACATTTTTAACCCTGAAGAGTCCATAGGTAAAATCATTTAAAAGCATATTTCTTCCTGTGAGGCTACTATTTGTTGTATGCTATATACTGTGAGAAGCTGTACCTTTTTTAATTTAAAACGTGCAAACCTTGCTGTTACTGCATCAATATATTATTGCTATAAAGGTTGAAATACATGTTTTTAAATTTATTTTTCTCAGATTTTTATTTTGAATGAGAAACTTTTCAGATGAAAATTTAGATAGAATTAATTACCTGCAAAAATGACCCATATCTTGTACTCGGTGTTTTATGAGAATGCTAAATTCTTAACAAGGATCCTAAGGATTAAAATTGTTCTGACACACAAGTTTCATGGGGAAAAAAAAAAACAACCCACTTCTGATCAATTTAGACTCTAATGGAAAGAGTAATAGCAATAAGGAAACAGAGAACCATGGCCCCTTTTCCAATTATGTTTAAATGCTTAGATATTCATTACCTCTGAAAATGCTTTAAAAAAAAATGCTCTGGGTATTGCCTTAGACTGTTAAACAACATTATTGATTAAAGGACAATTGCTATGATGGCATAAAATCAGTCGGCAGTTGCTTTAAAAAAAAAAAAAAAACCTTATAACCGTAGCTGCTCATATCTAGAGTGTAAGGTTTAATTGCATCTCTCGTGTTTCTGACCCATTAATCGGCACTGAGAGGATATCGCGACAGCCTGGTTGCCATCGGCACTGGGGGCTGGAAGCAGAAGGGGAAAGAGAGAGAGAGAAAAGGGCTGGGAATTACAATGCCTCATCTGCTCGGGTCATTCAGTGCCTTGCCAGTTTAATCAGGCTTTCTTCATCCTCCATTACACTCATTAGGTCCTGTTAGGTTAGTGCTCAATGTTGATCTGTATCTTGGTCAAGACAATTGTTGCTGATTAACTATAATTACCAGTAATGGTCCCAACCTGCTTTCAAGCAGGCTGTTGCTGTCATCTTACCCCCTCTCTGTGATGAGCAGCCCAAGCCTGCCCACCGCTCCGACCAACAAGTTGCTTCTTGTGTGGGCTCAGCCCCTCACCCATGTACTTGCCATCTACAAACATCCCAACTCGGCTCGAGGTATGTAAAAACGTAAAGAAAACTGGAATGACTGGTATGGGGCTCGGGGCTGGGAACAGCAGGAGCAAAGAAATAAAAATGAAATATAAAATGGGACAAATAACGAAGGACTACAAAGGCCATCGAGCTCCGTGCTAACAAAGGAATCCAATACTTTGTGCTTTGCAATCCAAAGTAATAAATTACAAACTAGGGCCCAATCTCAAAATGTGCTCTTGTGTGAATAATCTTTGTTTGCGTCGGCTCTCTTGTGTATTTCCATCAGATTATTTTGGGAATAGCTCTCCTTAAAATCAAACCTTTTCGTGTGGCAAATGTTGCTTAAAGCAACTTTAACTTGTGGATGGTTTTTGGTTTGGAGTTTTCTGGTTAGCCTTATGAAAGCCTCTATATGCTTACTCTTCACAAAGACCATAAATAATCACGAGCTGAGTCAGAATTTATAGTTAATTGTGGTATGAATGCCAAGGTCATGTAAATGTTTGCGTTCCCAATTCATAGTTACAAATAACGCCTGCTAAACTTCCAGCTGACTTTAACTACAAATAATTTGGGGAATGAGGCTGAACCCTAGTTATTTACATCTCTTTTCTGCAGGCATCAAAAGAATTATTATCTTAAAACAAAAACACACACCCAAAATAAAGCATTAGCAGAGTTTGGACATAAGGGCAGGGAGTAATGCTGCCTGAAGCAGCTAGCACCGGGGGTAAACCTTCCAAATTCTGAGCATGCAGCCATGGTCATGAAGCCCAGAATTTAAGCCTGCACCTGATATTGCCATTTGGGGGCCAAATTCAGTAATTGTACCTAGAGGGTGAATTCTTTGGGCAAACGGTCTCTTGAGGATTTGTAGACAAGCTTGTATCTGCACCTTCTGGTAGCAGATCTTGAGATGTGAGCCCCCCTCAACCAGTGCTGGTGAAGAGACAAACCACCTCTGAGCTGCATTTAACATCACCCTGTGCTTGAAGTAAGCGACTCCAGGAGGAGGGGTGGTGATAGCACAAGCTGATGTGGTCACCTAGGTCCCAGGCAGAACCTGGCTCACGCCTGGCCAGCCTGTGGTGTGAAGGCAGAGCCCCGTGTGTGCTGGTACCTACCTGGAAGATCTAGCACAAGGACTGGGGATACTGGAGTTTGGTACCTCTCCGTTACATGGACTTCCAAATCATGTCCAGGGCTGTGGACTTCAGGGTGATCTTCAAAAGAATAATTTAAGGCAAGAAATTAATGAGGAGGAAGGATACAGTGAAGTAGTCCCAGTATTTATATAGTTATTCAACATGTGTCTTAAAGAAAAGTTCTCCTTGAGGAGAAAATAAAGCTATTTTGATTGCAAAGTTAAACGCTGGAATGCTGCACCTGTTTGCCCACCATTGAGTGCCTTTGGAGGTGCTCTCACTCAAAGCAGTGGATAAGGAAAGGAACATTAATATTCTCATGTAATTAAAGAATATACAGTAGTTTTCATATATATATGTTTAAAAAATTGGAAGTAGAACTGACTGACAGTTCTAAACGTAGCTTTTTTTCACTTTCAAATGCTCAATTTTGCATCCTAGTTATTTTCCAACATATTCAGCATTCGCCATACGACATTTAGAGAAAGGAAAAATAAATTCTTTCTGCTGCCTTAGCAGGCTTAACTATGGATGCGATTTACCTGAAGTTTCTGAGCTACCTGATTTGATTGATAGCAGCGTGAATCCTGAAGAGCTGCCAGTTTTAGAGGACCATGTTCCTACCATGAGAACACCTCGAGTCTTCTTCTTTACGTGGCAAGACTGAATGGCAGTCCCTAGCAGTTTACAGCTGCTTTATGTCTCTGCAGGAGATGCCTGTCTCCAAATGCAGCAAAATACAAGAAGCTTGTTTTCTTCTTAAATAAACATCTGCAAAAAAATGATTTTTTTTTTCTCTAGCACACGTAGTGCATGCAGTGGGTCTGATAAATTGTACCCATTACCTGCTTAGTCCTGGGATGAGCTAAATAGCTTGTTTTACATCTTTTTCCCTGAAACACAAGCATCTCAAATTTCATCATGAAAGTATCTGGTTTACTACGCTGAAGAACCTTCAATACACATGAGGCTTACCCTCATGTTTATGTACTGTAGTCATAGTCGTATAAACAAAAACATACTGAATAAATGCATGTGTTCCACTTCCGGGGAGTATTTATGGTCCTAATGCATATGTGCTTTTAGAATCTGCAGATTTTTATACCTAGGTATTTATGCATGACGTCTATGTGTTTTATAGATTCAGACATAAAACATACCACGTGCTCTGTGCAGTTTAATTTTCCTCAGGTGCTTTAATTCCTCATTCACTTGAATATTCAGCTTGTGAAATTAAGTCAATTTCTAGGCAAGAAATAATAAAATTTTAGTATAAAGGGTTTTAATGGACACAATAAATAGTAAATACATTCACATTGTGACTGTCAAATTACAATCCGTCAAGATTGGCCTATATTGGCAATGGCTTTAAAGAGAATTTTTTATATGTATATATATAGGCATGTGCATATATATATAAAAGAGACCTGTATATATAAAAGATATATTTATTTTTTTCATCCCCAAATCACTAATTCTCTCTGCAGTTCATGGAAGGAAAGGGAGACTGTTGGCCAGGAAATCGCATCCCAGAAAGATCACATTCTTGTGACAATTTATCATGGAAAAAACCGTGTCTTTCAATTGAGGTGTAAAGCTGTGGTCTTGCAGATTGTGGTCAGTGAAGATGATTGGGGATTTTTTTTTTTTGCTATCTCTTGCAAGAAAAGAGTTATTAGCCCCTGAAGTCTTGGTTACATTCCAGTTTTAATAACTATATTTTGTCTACATAATTCCCACTGTAGCTTCAGGTGGATTGTGGAAATTTCTTCCCTTCCTGTCGTAAACTATTCTGTGGTGTTGCTGTGTAATAGCTGCTGTGCTCCTCTGCTACTGTTTAGTGCTTCTCCCCAAACTTCTGACCCTCTTGATTTAATCTTATGTTATCTTTTTGTTGGGTTTGTACCAGTTTCTCAAGCAGCACCAATTACCCACCATTACCAAATGGGAGTTAATACAAAAGCGCAGCGTACTATCGTGCAGTTGAATCTTTTATATCTGCCTGATGCTCTACACGTGGCCTACCGAAGGCTTCTAAAATCTGTATTGTTTACTTCTAACATTTTTGGGGGTCTCCTACTTCCTCTGTGAGTCTCATCCGTTGGTGACAATTAGGAATTAAACAGTAAGTAAGCACATGTCAGCCAGGTTGCACCCATGTAGTGTCATTACCACTCCTCTTGAATGTGGAGCATGGAACTCTTGCAGAAGCAGTGGAGGCAGCAGGGCAAAAAGATCACTTTTTAGTTGATTATGATTATTTTTTTCCCCTCTTGCCCACCCAAATAATATTTTACTGAAGTCTTGCTCAAAAGATATTTGGGATTTTTGCTTTTTTTTTTTTTTCCTGTTCTAGTTTTGTGGATCTTGTGGAGAGAGAAGATGTTTATTATTTACAGTTTTTCTCCAATAATTTATTACTTGATTGACCTGGATTTTTAATGTGGGTTTTTTTTTTTTCTATCCATTAATCTGATCTTCTTAGTTCATACATGTTCTTGCTTTTATTTAATAGCCAGAGCAGTATTGTCTTCTGTTTAGGATTTACAGACAGCAGAGTATTCTGGCTGAGAGCTGTCGAGTCAAACCACAGACCGAGACACTGTACAGACTGTACATCCTCGGAGTCTGCCAGCAGACCGTTCCTTGCAAAATATTACAAAGTCTAACTACAAATTCTGGAATAACACTTTCTTGGCTATTCGTAAAGGCAATGTGGAGTGGAGTTAGCAGGCTTGTGTTTCTTGCCAGAAAACCACAATCTAAGGGTATATGGGAAAACCTTTGTTGTGCTTATTCGCCGAGAGTTGGGTGTGTAAGAAGCGTGTGCTTTTATTCATCCTCTGTGTTTGTGCATCCTTTGGGCCTTGTTCTTCCCCATTTGATGAAGTCGGGAGGATTGGAATTGTCGGTGCCTTCCCGCGATGCTTTCCCTCGGGGTTGGCAGTGCGTGGGGTGCTGCTTTCTGGGTGGTCACCTTCTCGCTTGTGACAAAATGAGCCACCTGCACCAGAGAGGTGACAGGTGACAGACAGCCCTCTGGATGGGCCACGCTTTGAGGCAAAGGAATAAGAAAAGCCAGGAATAAAAGACCTGTAGCTGGTTTGGTGGTGTGTCGGGAGGGCTGCCATGGGGTGACAGGCTCGCTCCGTCCTCAGTCCAGGTCCTTGTCG
>JAOXNG010000026.1:22477699-22496614 GCA_028566535.1 Scolopax minor | reverse complement strand
CCCAAGATGACTTTTCTTTGGGGACAGCATATGTGAATAATCAGTAAGACATGGGATATCAGCTGTGAAAAAACCTCCTCCAGCACCCCGTGCTAGCTGTGGTGGCTGGAAAGATGGCTCCCTCTCCTGGGCTAGACCAGAAAGCCACTGCAAACCAGGAAAGTCCTGGAAACCAGGGCTCAGCCGTTCCTCGGCACTTTTATTCTTTTCCTTCCCAGTCCAAGAACCTCAGTCAAGAGAAATCTATGCCTTCTGAAGAGCTGGTGTGCAGAGAGACAGCACGTCACCTAAGGATGACAACAAACTCCCCACCAGACTCATGGTGACCTTTGTTAAATGGCCGTAGAGCTGCAGGGCGCAGGACACAGGTCTGCAGAGCCCAGGCAGTGTCACCTGCTGTCACAACGTGCCAGGATCCATACAGACAACACTGAAAACCAGATCTCACTCATGGCTGTGACACTTTGTCCCTCAGCCCTTCTGCGAGCACAAGGGCCCTCTCAGGGAGCAGGAAGCTGGCCCAGACAGAGTGCAGATGAGGACAGCAGGACGGAGTGCCTGAGCCGAGGGTTGGAGAGATGAGGTGGAGACAGAGAGCACAAGAACTTCTACTGGGGTTTCCAGTGTGTTTACCAAGGGTCTTTGCAAAAAGGTTGAAACATCGCAGTTTCACACAGTTTCCAGACCATGTGGGAACACAAAGAACTTCTATTTGGAGAATTACAGCTTCAGTTTGCAGATCACAGAAGCCTGGAGATCCAAGAAGTAACTAGGAAAAGCATGAACGTGTAGGTGTTCATAGTTCCCTCACTATGTGGGATTTGATCAGATTCAGATAATATCAATGGCAAAGTAACTAAGAAGTTCTCCTTGTTTTAAATTTAGAGCTTACAAATAGCTATATGAATCTGCACATCCCAAAGTTTAAATGAAGTTCCTTTCCTGTCTAACTGTAAACTTCATTAACTGCTAAATATAATCCTTTAAGATTATATAGGATCTTTCAATTGAGAAACTGAAACTAGTTCACACTTTGAACAGTGAATGTTTCTGAGATAAACATGAGCTACTTATAAATGAGAAAACAAGGCAGAAAACCAAAAAGCAAAATGAAATGCACAGAGGACAAGTGATTTGTCCAAACAGGAAACCATTAGGACTAAAGCCCAGAGTTTTCAACTCTTCGTCTCTGCTTTCGCTAAAGAAAGAGCCACTCTAAAATGGAGACCTTTAAAAAAATGGTGACAACAAAGAGACAACTGAATGTCTATGGACAACTGAAACTCCTCTAAGCTGGACTCGCCTCCCGCGAGAGGCTCTCTCCTTCTACCGAGGAGTCGCCCTGCCCGCAGCTGAGGGACCCCCGCCGCAGGAGCACTTCTGCCAAGGAGCTGGGATCAGGCAGGGGAATCCACGCCATAATAGGAGAGATTATCCACTACTGTATCTCGCTGGCTGGGCAAGGAAAACAACCTCATTATAAGGTCCAAAGCCTTGGAGTGTGGATATTGCTATTATAAGTAGATATCCAACTCAGAGCTGTCTCCGGGGTGCGGGTGCTGCATAAACACTGAGCGAGCTGAGGTTACTCCAGTTCAACTGCTCACACAGGACCAGCTCCTTAACAAATTTGTGACCCCTCTGCTGTGGAGCTGGGATCCTCCTGAGCACCTCTCTCCCCAAGCCACTCTCCAGCCAGAGACTTTAGGGCTGGTTTGAACAAACTCCATTACTCTGACGTCCCGGTGGGCGCCAGAGCCCCTCGCCGAGCATCAGCCTGTCCCAGCACGGGCGAGGGGTGTCACTGCTCTCCACATCTGTCCGTCAGGACAGACCTCCATGACACCCAAGGTACATCCAAGCAGCTTTAATAAAAATAAATAAAATTCCTATTTTAAATCAAAGAATTTCACTGGCAAAGTTATATCTTCCTATTTAGTTGGGGAAAAAAAACGAAAACACCAACCTCAAAAAAAATCTTTTACAACAACATAAAATTTCCCTAACAATAAACTATACAATACATTTCAGATATTATTTCCAGGATACCACATTGAGAGACTCTCATAAAATAAAAGATTCTACTCTCATGCCCCACGAATTAGTAGTTAGGTTAGGGCTGGTCAGCTAATGCATCAGATGAGATACTTATGAAAACATACTCACTCTGAAACAGCAAAACATCACCCCCAGAACATCCATCTCACCCAGGAAAAGGTGCAGAGTTTTCTACCTCCTGAGGAGACCAACAACTGCTAATTTTTACTCCTGCAACCTGGCGAGCAGCTGAGTCGCTAGAACATTTCCCACCTTTAAACCCAAGGGGCACTGGACCCAAGAGCTCTGGTGAACACCAGGGAGGACAAGGGACAACACAGGCAAAGCCTGATCATGGCGCAGGAATTCAGCCAAGAAAGGAAGAATAATGCTGGGCAATGAAGCACAGAGACACAGAAAAGTTACACACATAATGGAAACCTTCAAAGTGTCCTGCAAACAGCCTTTCGCAGGAAAAATCTCGATTAACATCTGTGACATGTACATATATCCCCTCAGAGACACATACTTTGAGGTGAAAGAAGTTGCTCTAAACTGCCTTTTCCTGGCTCTGCTCCTCTGGTATCTGCAAAGCCATCTCGGGAGGAGCAGAGCGCAGGGGACAGACCCTCTCCCAGGACTCCCACTAACGACACCATTTCTATGTCAGGAACAATCAAAGTTGCCAGAAATTTTTTTTGTCTCCTTTGGCTTCTACAGAACTCCTGGAGAATTAATTATTCCCAAATCTTAGTTTTGTAAAAGCTGTACATTAAATTTGGCACTTCTTATGTCACAGCGCTGCAGAGCCTGGCAGCGTTCAAAGCCAGGTCATTTGTGCTGAGCGCCCAGTAGTAGCTCACACTCCACTGCTCCTTCATTCTGAGCACTGGGTATTAGAATTTATAAGCCTGTATAATGTTTCAGGGTTGTAATATTACACAGTTTGAGATTTACTGTAATTAGTATTAATATTAACAACAACAACAACAACAAAAAAAATCTTTCTGAATAAAATGTTGCAAGTTAGCAAGTGACTTTTATTCTCTGCTGCATAATCTGATTCGTGTTTACTCTCCACATTAATATTAGCTGTGACAGCTAGATTAAGAAACGCCTGCAAAAAGTAGCAGCTTTACAAACTGCAGTTCCTGCAGTGACTGTTGAACTCTTTCGAGTCAAATAATGTAACTTAAAATACATGCAAACTGCTTCTTTCATTTTTCACTCATGAAATGTGTATTTTTATGCTTGGCTTTTACAAGTATTTAAAAAAAAGAAAAAGGAACTCATGTCCATTATATCAAGTGTTTCTCATAAACTCCCACAATAGGTTCATTGCCAATATTTTGTTGCTAGTCCCCATGGAAACCAATACAATGGCTTCCATATCTGTTTCATAGAAAGGACTATTAGAGTCACATCTTTCAGTCTCTGTAGATTTTCAGTAATTGCTGAGATGTTCTGATGTTCAACGATTCTATCCAAATAGGTGTCAAATTTGATACTAATGCTATGTTAAAACAATCTTTAATAATCCTTTTTAAATGCTATATACAGACTAGTAACAACTTGTCAAAAAAAGACCAAAAAATTCAGTCAATTTAAATACTTCAAATACATTATTTTACTTAAAGCTACCATAGAATTACTTACAGTTTAAATATTTAAAGCGAAGTAATCACTTTGGCATTCTCAGCTTTCTCATTGCTTAATTTCTGAGCCCTCCTACTCCCTTTTAATTCCACATCTTTGCAGTCATGGTATAATGGGAAAAGAAAACAGAGATGAAAAAGTTCAAATTAAAAAGAAAAAAAAAGCCAGTTTTCACAGGCAGAAGTTTAAATTTTCAAGCCATTTCAACTAATTCACAACCATCTTTAAAGAAAAAAAATAAAACCAAAACAGCAGAGGCATATACACAGATTACACAGATGCAAACGAAGATCCTAATGGATAGGTCACAGCCTGCGTGTGCTCTAATGAGCAGCCATGAAGATGGCCAGCACGGGCACCAAGGTGCAGATCAGACACTGCACTGGGTCTACCAAAAAGCTAATGGCTACAGAAACAGTAGAGTAGTAAGCTATAAAACCTGGTTTTATTTAAGAATAATAAAGAGGTAGATGAACAAACCCTTCTCAGGTTGCCCTGTGCTGTGAGAGCACCAAACACCCAGGTCCTGCTGGGGGGCACAGGAGATGGAGAGGACACATCTAGGGACGGGATCAAGGTCTGTGGCCATTCTCACCACACAAAATGGTTGTGGAAAAGCCAAAGGACTATCCCGTGACTCAAGAAACTGCACTGTGCCATTAATCCTCGACTCTATTGGTGAGACCTGTGCAAAATAACAGCCCTCGTGATGAGCTTATGCTCTGCCAGCTACAGGAGAGCGGCTGAACTCCCGCTCAGATGAGAGCGCAAGGCATGGGAGGTGACCAAGAGAGTGTCTGACCAAGAAGAGAGCCTCTTGGTTACTCAGAGGCAATCCAAGAGGTACTTTGTCCCACTTGGAGACAACCGCCACTGCTGAAGTAGCTGAGCTGCTCCTCTTGGCTCCGTGAGCCTCCAGCCAGCCCAGGGAAGGGGACACACGGCTCGTGTTTCCGCTCCGAGCTGGGTCTGGGGGATGGAGCAGCGGCTGCAGGAGCCAAGCAAGCGCTGCTCCCCAGCTGAGCAGCAGCAGTGTCCCCCTGAGCAAACAGCAGCTTCACTCCAGACATCAGCAAACCCAAATTACAATGTAGGTGGCTACACTCCTTCCAAACCCAACACGCTGAATCCTAACTGCTCAATTGATGTTACTAAAAAGCTTATGTATCATCTCAGACTTTTTATGTAGGCCAGATGCATTTGAAATTTCTTTCTCATCTTCTTCAGTATTATGAAACTGGGCAATGAAAATGTCTGAAGTTCCTCTTTTATGAAGTGTGTAGCTTGTACAGAAAGTGCTGCTTTCATTATATCTTGAACTCTTTTGGTGACGTGTCTCCTTAGGTTAAAAGGGCAAAGGTTGGCCAGCAGTTGCTTTTATAAAGGACTCGAGAGCTCACTTATACAGGCCAGAACATCCCTCTGTTTGTCTACAGTGGCAGTGTTCAATTTACCCAGCTAATAGTTATTTCACTCCCCGCGCAGGCTCAGTCTCTGAGCTATGAATGGCATCCATGCTGGTGTTGATACACCCTTCAGAACCTGCCGTGCATCAGTAAATGTGTTTGTTCTGCCCAAGCATCCTGGAATAACACCAGGGTATTCATATAAATAATATGGCAGAAAGAGAAGCTAAAAATTGAAACCTAAGATGAAATTTGAAGAGATAATTATAGTTAAAGAATTTGTGTTTGATTACTGGGCTTTACATCTGGGAGTGTCCTATTGCACTCTCATATTAATATAATCTTGGCAATCTGAGAACAACTCAGCAAGAGAAAAAAACCTATCATTCTGCACAGATGTGAATCAGCAGAATTGTGTTTTCTCAACTGGGAAGTGGTTTAAACTTCCTCTTTCATCTCCTATTGTTTTTAGAAAATTGTCTTGGCAGGTTGCTGGGCTCCTGACCTCCAGCTGCCCCAGCCCGGCTGCCCCCAGCCCCAGCAGCGCTCTGCCTGCGTTTGGAACAGGAAAGCAGCAAAACCCCCATCACCCTGGGGAGCCGGCTCAGACCACCAGCATCATCCTGCCTGCAGCTTAACTAGCAAATTAAAGCTGGAAGGGGAGAATGCCCTGTGCCCCCCCACCTGCACCTCCCTCTGCAATCCCACCAGCTCCCTCCTCGGCTCCCCACCGTAGCATAAACCCTTTTGTTTCTCATCAGAGATATGGCAATTATTTCAGAAAAATCTCTCCCCTCACCACTGGTAGAAATACCACAGTCTGAGACAGTAGCTCTCTTGATGATCGCAGACGGTGGAATATTCCAGAAAAAGAGGAAGATTTGGGGAGGGGGAGGGGAGGAAGTATCTGGGATCCAATCTTCTTCCTCTCCCTGCCAACCCCCCTCCATCTCTAGCAGATTTCATTTGTATCGTCGGGATTTCTGTGAAATTTTCACTCAACCCTCCCTCTCTCCATTTCAACTCCTGGCTAAGCTCAGCCAAAGGTGCACAAGAATAACATGCTGCTCCACTTTTCTCACAGGCTGGACAAATAAGTCTTCAGCTAGCCACATGCAAGCCATTAAAAATATATTAACATACCCAGCAGGGTCTGTCACTTTTTCTTTTCTCCCCCCCTCCCCTTTTCTTAAACACAGAGAAGGAAGAAATCTTGCCACAGTAACAAGAGGTTTTCATCAAGTCTCATTACCTCCAGCACAGCCACACACCACAGCCCCCACAGAGAACAGCCTTCAGTTCCCGCTGTCATTAAATCAGTCAACTACTGACGTATGGGATGTCCCTTTGGGGAACTGAATGCTGTTTTTAGGCATAAGAACTCCTTTCAGAACTCAAACTAGACTTCTACTCTACTCTGTTGAACAGAGGTTGCATGAAAAGGCTCTCTTTATCTCTTCATGCATATAATAAATAGGGTGATGGTAAAATACTGTGTTTTTTCTAGCAATGCGGGCTGGGTCCTGGCGTTTTATCAAGTGATTTCTGGATACTGTTTTGTCCTGGATTATTATTAGGGATATTGGCTTTTACCAGCTGGTTACACTTGTGCTGCTGCGGCAAGACCTGATGCATTCCCAGGGCTTTGCTAGAAACCCACGAGAGAGGAGCCTACGTGAGCAGAGAAGAACCACGCTCTCTCAGGTGAAGTAGCACAGAAGAAATTGTCCCCTCTCATACTATCTCTGATAGGTTCCACAGCCTAACACGATAGCCACCTCAGAATTTTGTAGTCTCAAAATCAGTGCTGAGAGTCACAGTGGACTATGTTTGTGATGGTGGTGCAGGTTTTGAATCCTTTGAATCCTCCTCTTTGAGACTCCAGTGCTTGGCAAGGTGGTAAGTGAAAGATAGCAGTTTTATCTATGAAAAGAGTAGATATGAAATTGTTAAAAGACAAAAATAGCATGAGCTTAAAGAATCCCTTCTTACTGAAGTGAGAGAGTTTCTGTCTCTCTCCTTCCTCTCTCTTCTTTCCCTACATTTTTTTCAAAAGAAAAGCATGATCACCAAAATGCTTTTCACCAGTTCGCAGGTTTTTCTGACTTGAATCTGAAAAAAACCCATTGGAATACAAGCTTGAAAGATCACATCCATCATGTTATGGGAAAGCGATCTCCACTGTTCACACACAGATCAATGCCACCAGGCTCCTCTGGGCTACAATTTTCTAGTTTTGAATCTTCCTTCATCTGAGTCCTGTATGTCCCAGATTTCTCACAGACATTTTCACCTTCGTTATCCTCTCAGCGATACTGAATTCATAACAAGCTTCTATCCAACCTTCTGATTTCCACATGTAAATTTTAACACACAGGATATATTTAGTTTACAAGTTTTAAGAGTGCGTGGACGATGCATCTCTACTTCCTCTCTTAACTTTGTGATATTTGTCAGAATATCCAGGCTTGTGCGACTCTGAGCGATGGACTGTCCTTTCAATATTAGTTTTTTTAATATATAGCAGCCTTCCTGCATTTACAGGTCATCCAAACTCTACTTAAGCAGTGACATCCAGCGCACAGGTTTGAGAGGGCTTGCAGGGTTAATTCTGTCATTACTGTGTTGACATGAGGCATGTTACAGCTTTCAGCCGAAAATGTTACTTGTAATCTTTTAATCCCAAATTAGGTCAACATTTTATCAAGTTAATCTAACATGAAGATTAATTAGGCTAGTTAACACGCGCACAGAGGTTATTTGTTTTGAGTCTACATTTAATCAAGGAGTTAGTCCTTAATACAATAGACAGCCTCCCTCCTGCCCCCTAACCCTAGCTGCAGCTCATTCCATCATTTTGATATCATGCACCGTTTAGGACATAAAATTAAGGAAAGGCCAAATTGAATTTCTTATTCAATTCACCCAACTGACTTATAAACCAATGCCTTGCACTAGGAGATACATGAATTTTCAAAAATTGTATAAATTTGCAAGATTAAATCTGTCATAGATGAAATTATTAATATTTTTTTAGGGGAAAAAAATGCCATTAAGCTGCTCTGAAATGTATTTTGAAATAATTCCGTAGCATTCCAAGATAATTCTTCATGTAAGAATTATCAGCATTTGAATGATGGTTTCTAAAGCAAGATTGATGCTACCATTAGGTGCTTAAGGCTACAAAATGCGGAATGGCAGAAAAAAACAACTGTTGAGAGTAATGTGCCAGGCAAAATAGAAATTTTATCAGGAGAATTTCTCAGGTCTGCACTGGAGTTTCTCTCCAAAGCATATTGCCTCGACAGCTAGCACTGTGCCTGCTAGAGCACCAACCTGAGAGGTGGGAGCCCTGGTTTGGACTGCAGCTACTGGGCCAGGTGGGCAACAGGTTTTTGCCTCAGTCTCTCAATCATCTCAGGGAAATTTTAGTAACCAGCAGATAGCAAGGAACTGTAAGGAAAAGGATCTTCATACCCTTTTAATAGTATTTATATCATTTATAATTATTTATAAGTATTATGTAAATATATATGTTATATGTTTATCTATATTATATAAATAATATAAGTGTTTATATTATTTATTTTCTTCTGAAAACCCTTTTCCAGCACAGAAGAAAGCCCTTTCCAGTTTTGTGGGTATATTTCTCCAGCCAAGGAAGCTGATTTTGATAGTAGTGGAAGAAAGTATGGTTTTTTTTTTCCCTAGGGCAGGATGCCTTTTAATAAGAAATTTTAGTTCTACTAGGACAAGTTGAAATTTCCTGCTGCAATCAAGCTGTCTTTTCTTCTTTTTCTTGTTACCTGCAAAACTTCTTGCTCCTGTGGTGTTTTGGAGAGTACTGTCATAAGCACAATGGGTAAAAGAACTTTATTTCTTTCTTTACCATTTTCATGCCATATCCCTTCCAAAAAGTTACTATTCGGTATAGTTACTTTCAAATTAAATATCCAAAAGGAGAGGAGACGGTTTGTATAGAAGGTGGCATAAATCTGCTAACAGGGGTCATTAGACCGGACAAATGCCTTTCTCCCCTGAGTTTCCTAGATAAGGAGAACCTATCTAGTAGTTAAAAATTCCAAGAGTCATTCTGGATAGCATTACTGACCCCCCTGGGTGTTGCTGCAGAGTTCATGCCCTGTTTCATCAAATACCCAGTGACATTCACCAGGGGCCATGCTAATTATAGGGATTTAGCAGACAATGTCTAAGAACATTTCATCACAAAATAGCATGTCTTTGTCTACAAGTATCGGTTTGTTGATGCGCTAAGTTAGCAGAAAACTGGAGGGAAAATCATTCTGCAGTTTGTTAGTGTACCTTTACAGCAACATTAATCAACATATTGAAATGTTAAGATACAATCTCCCCTGCGTTTAGAGCCAGCAATACCGTGGTGTTTTACAATTAAATAGAGGAGAAAGGCTCAGGGTAGCTTAAAAATTCATGGATTATACATTAGTTCAATGACTTCTAACCCAATTGTTTTAATGAGCTCCTCTCCGGATTCACTATAAAACGTTTTTTCTTAGGCAAGAGTTAGGCAACCCTTGTCTTTTACTTATGCCAGACCTATTCAGTAGGCTCCTGACTGCAGTCAGAGGCAAGCGGAAGGATGTATGAAGGTAAGGGAGGAAAATCAGGCTCCTTTTCCTGCCTCGGAAAGCTGTAAATACGGCCAGCTTCTGAAGGGTGAGCAGCCTCTCCCACTCATCTCAGAAAGCTGCAAGAAGGAATACATTTTATGACCCACTGGGTAGAGAGGAGCTTAGTCCCAGAGGTCACATTGAGGTTGTCACCCCTCGGAGGGGTCGATGCCCCTCATGTACATGGCTCATTTCTTTTTCACTGAATTTCACTGCATTTTTAGAGTTGGAAGGGACCGTAGAGATCATCTAGTCCAACTCCCCTGCTGAAGCAGGATTGCCCAGAGCTAGAGCAAGTCACTCAGGATGGCATCCTGGCGGGTCCAAACAGTGCAAACCCATCCATTGCTTGCAAATTGTTGGCCGTGACCACATGGTAGACTCAGTGCTTGGGTCCCACTCTGGTCCAGTCACTGAATTTCAGTCCACACACTTCAACTCTATGTTTTTTTTCAAAGATAATAATGCCAGTAGAAAATATGTGTTGTCCCACCCATGGTAGTCTATAGCGTGGTGCTTTCTATACTGTCCAGGGAGCCTATGGACAGGAGGAGGGTCAAAGCAATACCACTCAGATTCTACAAATACACAAAATATGTACAAAATATGTTCCTACGCATGGCTGCTAGGCATGCCAAAAGTGTATTTTCTCCATCAGATCTAAAAGGGGATTTATAAAAGGGAGCCTATTAACCCAATTCAAAGGATTCTAAGGATTACAGAAAGCCTGATTTCATTTTTTGTTTCCAGTATACTTCATGTCATTTGTACGTGGTGGAATAACCTGAAATTAACGTTCAGTCTCTCTCTCTGAAACACGCATTTCTACTAACACATGGAATTTATTAATTTTTATTCATCAATTTACAGTAGTTATTATTGTTTTATTAAGCATTTGTGTATGGAGGTGGCAGCTGCCAGCCCAGTTGGGCACAGTTGCACAGGCACAGTATGGACACTCTAAATGATCATACCTGCCTTTTCATGGGAGCAGTCAAAAATAATTACTGGGTTAACACAGATTTTGAAATGGATTTAAGTAGACTTTTAAGTGAACTTAAAATTAACTTCTGTGAAAGCATATGGGGGTTCAGGACTCCTGAAAATTAAGTCAACTACTTAAGCACCTTGGGAGAGAACTTCTGGCTGGCAAAAATCTCCTAGATGTATTAATGATGATGGAAATAATAATGAGATAAATAGGCACACATGATGAAGCAGAAGACTTTGAATTGACAAACAGCTAGTGACATAGCAACAAAAATGGCATGAAGCATAGAAATCACCTATCACTGAATTTTAGGGATGTTTGACACTAGCAGTAGATCTTTCATGATGATCAGGAAGCCGTTGCTGTCTCCTTGTCCTCCCCTCCCTGCTGCTTCCCTTTCCTCACCTTTCTTTTTCCTGTTGCTATCACCTTTTCTAGACTGAGGTTCATCTCCTTTGCCTTTTTATTTTTTTTCTGAGAATAGTTTGTAAGAAGCACGTTTGTCTCATGCTCTACATTGTGGCGTTTGTCACAGGGCTACAAGGGCACAGGCAACACTTTACCTTTTCACATGGTAAGGTATATAAGCAGGAAAAGAATATGGGGTGGCCAGGAAGGAGACCTTCTGGACCAGCTTTCACTCTTCTGCATTCACAGAGGGTAAAACCCACAAACATCATCTATTTATTTAGTGGTGTTTTATGGTGGCTCACACATGCAAGATTAAGTAACCCTATCGTCTAAATTTTTATCCTTTTGATTAAATGGTTGGAAATAGAAGATGCTTAGTTCCACGACAGTTGAACTCCTCACAGAATTTTAAAATCTTCTGTCAATATCCTATTGTTGCAGTTTCTTTTCTTTTTCAGTGTAGGGGAAAGGTCTGCAGAGCATTTCTGGTGAGCTCACTGAGAGCTGTCAAATAAATGCATTGGCAGATATGGTCGTGTTTAATGGCTCCAGGAAGTGTTACTGACAATTCTAATCGTATAACTTTTTGCAGATACACTCAAACCCAGACTGTGCAGGGTCAGTTCACATAATCACACCGGGTTTCACTTTCCACATTGTGCGTGAAAAAACCCAAAACAGTAATGAGCTCATTTGGAGGTGTAAGAGCCTACTACAGGTTAATGGGATTTTTTTTAGATGCAAAAGACCATGCAGTGAAAATGCTAAGAGCCTGGAGTGAGGATGTAATTTCTAAATTATGGTTCTGAGAAGTTCATTGCTTTAGTTAATAAACCAGAGAGCAATTTGAAGACATACAGGTTAATATTATTTGTATTTCCTCCTAAAATATTTCAGTATTTTTGTCATTAGAGAGCAGTGTTTGATCAATTTCTAAGTCACTATTTTCCTATGTTTCTGGTGGAAAATAAACATTGTATAAAAAGTTTTATTCCAGGAGATGTCCCTAAGCAGAATACCCGTCTTGTTGTTAGGAGAGTCCCAGAGAGACTGCACTCAGTTGTGTTCTAACACAAACAGCCTGAAGCACAGCATTCTGACTAAAGGGAATCTACACAGTTGTATGAACAGAATTTTCCTAAAGCCCTCTGAAATCAAGAGGAGTCCAAAACAAGTATTTGGAAAGATAAGGAAAGGAAAAGTTATAAAAAGAAAAAAAAAAAAAAGAGGTTAATCTCAAAAGCCTATTTCCTGTGGGTATTTGTATAGAACTTTGTCAAATGCTGACTTCTGCACTCAGAATGTATTGGATGTACATTTATTTTTTTCAAATAAATTTAGTGCTTCCGTACACATTTAGTTAATGGGCCTCTGTGACATGGAAGTGCTGCAGGGACCCATTGTCTTCAGCTCTTCCTGATGTGCTTTAAGTCAATATTAGTTTATAGAGAAGTGCCTCAGTGCAATTAATTTGTCCTTCCAAGAATTCAGATTCATAAATCAGCCTCTTTCTCCCTCTCTTTCTCTCTTTTTTCTGCACACTTCATGGTGAGGTAAACATTTGCGACAGCCAAAACTCAAAAGGTTGAAAGGTCTAATTCAGAAAAAGGCTCCCCAAACAGGATGCTTATCTTAAACATACAAATTTATCCAAACCTTTGCAAGTTTGCCTTTTTCTGTGTGTCTTTATCTTCTTTCTAACTCACTCAGGCTATACTCCATATCCTCATATTATTTTTTTTTATGATTCCTTTTGTTTGATATGGATGAAATAATTTTTTTAAAAGCTACCCCAAACTTCTTTGTACTGAACAGAACGCAAAACATCTCTGGATTCATTAAAGCTCAGATAAATATTTTCCTGCTTCTCTGTGACTCCCAGTAGTCCTCTTTAACCCTCTGTCTTCCTGAAATCCCTCCCCAGGTATGAGAGGGGCTGGCAATCTCCTCTGCACGGGCTACTGTCTTCAGATCTTGCTAGTTCTTGGGAACTACAGGGAGACCTCAAGTGTTAGAATGTGAATGAGTAGGCTACCAGAGAAGGTGACAGGTCGGAGACATACACCTCATCAGTCACGTCGCACTTTAAGATCAGGTCATATATCAGGTCAGGTAACTCACTAGGTCAGGTTGGGGGGCGGAGGGAATGGAATCTCTTGAGGTTTATAAGGTAGAAAGGAGAAGAATGAAATGAAAGTGTCGAAAGAAAGGCTGGGGGAAAAAGAACAGATGAATCTCAAAGGACAGAGGCAAAAGATCTTAAAACAGAAAGAAACCAAATTTCTTAGAACTTTTTCAGAAATCCTTGACTCCTTTACTGATCTCTACCTTCATCTGTAATCCCTTATTTGCCATATTTCATCAGCTCTCTCCCATGACTCCAGAGAAACTCGCATCCTGTTTTGAATATCATTCTGTAATGGTAGAAGCTAAAGATAGAGAGAAGCTCTCACCATTCCTTCTTCTCTCCTCCTTTATTTAGAAATGAAGTTGTTTTTTCATGCCTTATTCTTCCTACCCCTTCTACCAGGAGTACAAATAGATTTTTCTTCAGAGACTAGCAAATAAGACATAAATAACATACTACAGTGTTAAATTTCTTCGTTCCAGGGTTCTCAGGTTTTGGTTTTTGAAATCAACACTTCTTTCAAGGCAGTGATGTGATTTGCTTTGATTTTGTTTTCTTTTGTGGCTCTTTTTGAGGACAAGATTGCCAGCATTTCCGGATGAGGAAATGTAAGTTATTCCAGTTTGAAGTCACTTCTTGGGCTGTTTCTTAGTTACTGTGAAATAAGTAGTAAGTGTTAACAGTGGCAAATATTGATACTTCATCCTGATGAAATATACCTGAGGAAGCTTCCCACTCCACCAAATAACTCCTTGCTATATGTCATTATTACCACAAAGGAGTGATTTTCAGCCTGTGATACATGAGATTCTGCCTGTAATGGACCAGGCATAAAACCTCTCTCTAATAAAATATTGCATGCTCATTACAGCAGTGTCCTGACGATGGGGATTCAAACCTGTTTGGGAAGAAGGAAAACCAGATTCAAGTTGCCATATCTTTAATAAATGCTTTGCCAAAGGCTCTAGAAAAAAACCAAAAGGACAAGGATTCTACTATGTAAATGCAAATAGAACTCATCCTCTTCTTTAAAAGAAACAATTCCTGTATGACCAGTCCTGAAACTTTGGGAAGTTTTTTATTTTTGTAGAACCCATGCACTCATCATGGAAAGATTACATTTCAGTCATTGCTTGCAAAGCAAAGGACATGAACAATCCAAAAGCCTCAAGCCACGCTGCCAGTTAATCCGTTTACTGCATGACAATGCTCAGAAAACCTAAATTTAAGTCTTCAAAGAGTACTTGGAGGCTCCCACTGCAAGGGGTGCCTTCACACCTTTTGTGCTATTCCTGAAATAACAGAAATGGAGAAATTACGAAAGGAAATGGAGATCATGGCAAATCTAGACGTTAACATGGGAGTTCAAACTCTTGTGCTAAAAAGCAAAAATATTTAACAGGGAAAATGTTCAAGGGAAAAAATGTAACAAAGTACTCTTTCTGTTAGGTCTGCAAAAAAGGTAATCGTTAAAAAGAGAGGCTTATATATTTACTGACAAATTTTTATCTTTGTAAATACCCAGTTATTGGCCTCATAGCCCAGTTTTGTCAAGGTGTCAAAGACGTAATTTTTTTACGTCTCTGCTCAAAGTCAATATAAAATTGTAGGACACAGAACTCCATAAAACCACATTCATATTCCTTTACATATATACCAGTCCTTAAAACAAAGAGAAATGCGGTCATAGTTATCAGACTGTTTCCTACAGGCATTAATGTTCATATATATCAAGTGAGTAAATTGTATATAAGTCATGACTGAGCATCTCAGTCCCACTGCCATGGTTTAATCCAGGTCTTAAGCTTCTGAGAGTAGAGAAACAGTCTCTCAAAGATTATTTCCCTATCTGTCAGCCACCTACACAGATGACATTACATGTGGTAAAATATGCCCTTCTGAACGCTCAGGCAAAATAAAAAGGGGGTGTGTGTGTGTTAGAAAGTTGACCGGTAAAGTTTGAAAAATCATTTGTCATTCGCTGCAGATACAACTGTATAGACATGTTGTTACAGCAAAACAAAAAATTCTCTGCAAGTTCATATCTCCTCTTATTTTATGGTAGCTTGTTTATAAATTCATACTGTGAAATACTGAAATACCAGTTAATCAAAATGCCATGCTTTATTTTAATTTTCCTTAAGAAAGGATTGAGGGATCCAGAAATGTGATGGAGACAAAGAAAGGATTGAAGTAGAAGAGGAAGGAGGGGAAGAAATGTAGTGCAAGTTCAAAGTGAGCTTGGGGCAAGGGTGGGAATTTAGGAATAAGAAATGTGTGATTCAACTTACTACTGGGGCTGACTGAAAGCTGAAATTTCCTTTCTTATATAATGCTGCTGTTATGTGTTTTTGTCCTCAGTTAACATGAAAAAACAAAATGTCTAACCTTTTTTCACAAGACAAAGTTAAAAAATATTAAAAATATTCCTTTTTTGGGTCATTGAGTCCTTAAAGTGTATCTCTATGAGGCATTTGCAGTGTCCTTCTCTCTCACTCTCTACATAGAAGTGTTTGGTTTATAGTTATCAAAAAGACCTTGACAGAAAGTTCTGCACCCAGCATTCAGAATTGAATAGCCCTCTCGTGGGATTGTCCTTCAGTATTTAAGGCATATTAGAAGTGAAATTTAAGTCAGAAAACATGTTGAGCCATTGTACACAACTGTGGAAGAAACCCACACAACTCTGGTAGATTTATACTAGTTACTACTGATGTTGACATGTTAGATATTGCTAAAGTACAGATTTTGGAAGAGATAATTTGTGTGTCCAGGCTTTAAAAGTTGGCATCCCCCTAATTGACACGTCTTTGTTGAAAGGCTCAGTTAAAAGGGATTTTTCTGAGTGGAAGTTGTTGCTCTCCTTATCAGTAAGACTCAGTATTACAACCCCTGCTGCAAATGGGGTAATTTTTTTAGCCTAGCTGCGTGTTCCAGACAAGCTGAGATCAAACATCCTGATTATTTTTGGCAAAAGAATCTGTGAAGCTTATTGAACTGCTCTGCAATATTACTTACTGTTTGGCTCCTTGGGGCTTGGCTCCTGAGTTTCTACTCAGTACTCAGCTGGAACTACTTTCTAGGAATTTTTCTGGGAGATTTTACTGCCAGTTTAACCTGTACTTGTTTCCTTTTTCTTGTTTCCTTGTGATCCTTTTTTAATACAATAGTTTAAAAAAAGAATTTACTCTTTTTTTTTTCTCTTTAATTTCTGTAACAGATACTCTGTGACCAATCAGTAGCACCATGGCTGTTCTACATATAGGGATATATCATATAGGGATATACCCATCTCTTAGGGATGGATATTAATGCCATGTCTGGAAGTAGATTTATGTTTAGAAGTACTGCTTTATGAATTTGGCTGTACGATACCAAAGGAGAAATGATTTGATGTACTTATACACAGCCTTACCTAATGCCTGATGATTAAAACAAATGCCTTCTCTTTTTCTTTCCTTTTGCCATTCCTTTTCTTTCCATTTTAAACCCACCCTATCTCCTAGATAGCTTTTTGTGGCAGACGTTAATTATTTTCTGCTGCTCTGACAACAGAAGGTTAAAATCTGAATTTAATTCTCTGCTTGAGCTGCGTTTGCAGTTTATTTGTAGCACCAAAATCAAACCCCTGTATTTATAACCTGGGGGAGCTGCAGGTAGAATGAAGTGGGGTGACTTCACAGGCTGTTTTGATAGCGGGTAGTATTTGATTGAGAGCATTATAGGAGGCAGGAGGGGCAGCCTGCTCTCTTGCAGCTCACCACATCAAAGTGCAGTGCCTTTCCTCTCTACCGTTAAAAGAAACGGGTGGGAATCGGAGAATGATAGACAGTCTTCTTAATTCAGGCCTTTGAAAGTTAGATAGTCTCAACCTATTAATAAAAGAAGAATATTGTGACCATATGTCTCATCTGTCCCGTATTTGGCTTCAAAATCGTGCGATGGTACGTGCACACACACACAGACTCCATTTGTCTATCTGGGAATTGCCAGTGGTCATAAAGCACTAACATTTTTCTTACTCTGAAAGGCCACATCAGAAGAGTCTGACTGCAGCTTAATAATAACTTATTTACTTGTTTGTTCCTGCTAACAGTTTTGACGATTGTGAGTGAGGCACTTGTACTTTTTCTTCTTTCAAAAGGGATTTTTCTATCGTCTATATTTACTCTGCTACAGTGCTGGCCTGTAGCGCTACTGAAAGATGCTCAATTGCAAGAGTGAATAATAATTTATCAAAGTCTCGTTCCAAAATAAATGAATAGTCAGATGAAATCCCAAAGGTCAGGGAACCAAGTGATGGAGACCACCTGGTCCCGAGGCTGCGTGGGGGAAGTTGTCTCTCCATCAGGGATGCTTAAGGTGAGAAAAAGCTGTTCCTGAATTGATGGTCAGTAGGACATCCTGCTGTTGCGAGGCTTATCATGTAGATACTGCTAAGACAGGAGATGAAAATGAGTCGAGCTCTGCAAACATGAGTTGGTGAATCTGAATAGATCTGTAAGAATGCCAAAGAGCCTGAACGCGGTCCAAGTTTTAGACAGTTTCTGTGCAAATTTACAGCATCTGCTGGAGTTGGTGCAAATCCAAAGGCTGAGCTTGATTCTGGTGCCCATTTCATGAACGAAATGAGATGGGATTGACAACAGAAATCTGACTTGGAGGGGAAAAGGGCATCTTCTGCCATTAATCTGTACATGCTGTACCAGAGCTGAGCAGATACACAGGATTGCATTCCACCTTTAATAGTCCCTCTTCCCTGATTCCAAAATGATGAGGAAATATTTCCAATTTCTGGCATAAGATAATGCAGATTAATTACAGTTCTGCCTTTTGATTTTGTTTCTCACTTGGAAGGTCATTATGTAGCCAAGCATTAGCTAAGCAGGTTCTTTAAATACACCCATTCCCTGGCCCTACTCTGACTTTTATGTATAGAACTGTCTCACTAATACTATGCCACTTAAAGCGAGCCTTGTGCTGGGGCAACTCCCTATTATTCTCCTTCCTAATTTATTGCAGTTCGAGGGGTGCATGGCAAGAGAATTAGAGCTTCTGATTTGGGAACAGAGTGCACTTGATTTGAAATCTCAGAGGGAGCCCCCCTCTAAGACGTTCCTTTCAAGAATGGCTTTTCCTTGGAATGCCTATGTGCTGATTGTTGACCAGCGTGTGATTCAAACATCAAGTTGATGTGTGGTTTGAAATGTTTGAAAATTTTCTTCTCTACTGCTGCTCTTTGCCCATGACGTGTTCTTGTCTCGTGGGTGGTAAATGCTACCACCCAACTGCTTGAGAGACAGATGTGGCTCGAGAGCTATATGGGTCGGCCACCCCTGTAGGGTTGGTCTATGAAAGAGGAGGAGTCTTCTGTTCAAAAATGGAAGGGCTTTTCACAGGTTGGAAAAGCCATTTCACTTCTGCCGAGGATGCAAATGGGAGAATGCCATTCTCCCAGTCTGCAGGATAAGGAGAGCTGTCAACGTTTTACTTAAATAGAAACTAGTTTTGTATCAATAGTGTCCTAATATTATAAGTCAAACGTATTGTCATGGCGGGGGTCGGTCTCTTCTCCCAGGTCACAGATGACAGGACAAGGGGTAATGGCTTCAAGTTGCACCAGGGGAGGTTCAGGTT
>JAOXNG010000026.1:22447536-22464775 GCA_028566535.1 Scolopax minor | reverse complement strand
GGTAGATCATCATCTAGAATGTATATTATGCCTCTTAATTGGGTCTCCTTTCCTGTAGCCAGAAATCTCTGTTTAGTCCCCACAAATCAATGAGGCTGTGCAGCAGGACTGAGGTCCTCCCCTAAATGTATGGAGTAGGAGATCAGAGTTTTAGTAAACAGCAAATACCAAATGGTTCAACATTTGATTTTAAAATGTGAAGGTGTGTTCATCTTTAGAAATCAGTCTTTTGGATATCTACTTCTTCCAGGGTTGTATGAAAGCCATGAATGTGCAAGAACTGGATTTTTCAGTATATTGAATTATACCAAATATACAGAGTATAGAAACTGAAAGCAAGGCCAGCCCAATTGTTTTCAGGTTGTGTCAGATGTGTTTGGAATTTGGGGGGGAAGTTTTCAACTCATTCATTTTAATCCATGTCAATTGAATATATTTTGCTTACTCTCCACATGTTGTTATTTTGTTAGTTGAACTCCCACTGTATTTTGATGTCATGCACACAATTGCTCTGGGATATTTAGCTTGTAACCATTTGTGCTAAAACAACTTCAGTTATTGATATGAAGATCCATGCATGCTCCCAAACAAAACCCAGAAAAAGGAACAGTGAAAAGTGAGAAAGTCAAACTGAAACAAATGGCAAAGAATTTCCAGTCCCTGACAGTGTTTTTCTTGAGCCCATATTGTTACTCCTGTATCAGAAATGTTCATCGAGGGAAGTCCTTAAGACAAATGCTGCCATCTAGAGAAAAACAGAAAGAAAGTGCACGATTTACTTAGTGATATTATTTTTATTTCCAGGGAGCCCCAGGAAAAGCTGGACAAGAGTCCACAGAATGGACTGCAGTGTCAGAGGTGGGAGCCATCGGGATGCCTTTCCAGCAGCTTTTGACTGAAGACAGTCAGGTAATTTGCACAGACATGGAGCAAAAAACCCTGAGAAAATCCTGACACAGGCTTTTGAGTATGTATCAAAGATGCCACTTCTTAGCCAGTTAAGATTATTTCTTGATTGCACATTTTTTCCTTAGTATTTTCTTTTATTCTGAAAAAAAGCTTTTACTCTGAATTTATTTTGTTTAAAGGAAGACATGCAAAAGATGCTTGCATTATTTACTATCTATTGTTCATCTGCCTCTTTTTTCCATGTCGCAAAGCCTCTCTGTTTACTTCAGCTGGTTTTGAGAGTTGGGATTGCAAAATTCAAACAGAATGACAAATACAAAGAAGCCACTGAAAATACCTGAAAGACAAGAAAGAAAAGTGGGGATTTACCTTGTCTCAGTATATTATGTGTGCAGCTATATAAACATCCCAGTGTGTTCAAAGGCTGAGCTATGCATGTTAAGCCTGAATGGCAAAAATGAATTCTTGTAGGTGCTTTCAAAACTCTGCCAGCAGTAGCATTTCTCTGGGTGTAATGAAGGTGACTCATTATGAAGCAGTGACTTAAAAGAACCTGCAAATAATGCTACACATGCTCAACCTTGTTATCCCAATTTATTTCACTGAAATTATTCGTACAGAGTTACCATGAGTAATTCAGAGTGCCAGTTTGAAGTGTTCAAATGAATAAACACAGCAAGAATAAGTTGGGATTAACACATCACAAGTGTACTTTTTTCATTTGGCACAGACAAGCACGGTTCAATGTTGGTGTGTAAAACAGTGTAATGAGTTGGCAAGTTTTCTCTGGGGGATGTTTTTAATGACCATGTCTTTAACATGGTGTGTTGTCTTGGTAGTGATGTAGGTAGGCAGCATGTGAGAAGGAAAATAAGGCAACTTCTCTCACTGTCCTCTGAAGTACCCAAATAACATTTGTAGTCTGAGAGTTTAGGAAAGTTCAGCTGTTTCTCTCTAAGTAGTGTTCTGCAAGTGGAAGCATGGGAGAACCCTAATTTTTTCCAAGTGTATGGATATTTGTTGAGAAGTGTGTTTACAGGGTGGATTTTCCTCTGAAAACTGTGAAGGGACTCAAGCCACTTCAAAAAAGTACTAATGATCATTCCTATATTTTTTCTATGTTTATAATATATATAATGCTAGCAGGTTCTCTGTGACTTAGGTATTCACTGAGATCAAGGCAAAGATATTTCTCTTTATTTTTTAGGCAAACTAAAAATGCATAGATATTCAGAGCTCTGCAGTGAACTCAAAGAAAATTATTTTACAAAGCAATACTGTCTTTAAATATTAGTTGATAAGTGGGATGTTTTCCTAGCATTTGTAATGCATACTGGCATCAGTAATATATTCTACTTGGAACCAATTTCATCCTTCATGTTTCATATCCAAAACCTTTTCTGCAGTATGATTATATTGTAAATTGTTCGAGTATAACCTGTACACAACGTGAGGGAGTCAGAGGAAGGCTACTTCTGCCATACACCATAAAATACTCTGAAATCACAGAACAGATTCTTTTTTTCTCCACGTTTCTTCCTGATAATGACATTTGTATCCAAAAGCCTAGATAGCTTAAACTTACTGTTCCTTTGTTCTTCCAGTTATGATGTTAGCTGGGTTTTAAGCACCAGACATGGTAATTATCGTGGCCCAAAAGCAGTACTTACCAGTCATTCTTATTGCAATGATGAGGAGGCTTCAAATTTGAAATTGCAATACAGGAAGCTCAAGCTATCCCTTTAACTACACAACAAATGGAATTCGTTTTTTAAAAGTATTTTCTTTCTGGCTGCCATAGAGGATTACAGAAATGAAATATACAATTCATAGTAATACACAGGCATGTTTTGAAGTCACAGTTCCATATCAGAGATGCCTGAATATGATGGGAAGCCTGTGAGTTTCTACAAACACATGAGAAGTTTCCAAATGCTAATTCTTTGATTTCATAAAAATGCCCAAGAGTGTGGTCTATTCTCTAGCATACCGTACTGCCTATAAAATATTTCAGCCTTCCAAAATGCCAGTGATGCAGATAGAATTCTGAATTCCTGCAGTGGGATAATTTTGTTCTTATTTAGGATTATTTATTTAATTTGCTGGATCCTCTTCTCGCAGTTCTTCTGTTCAGTATGGTCACTCATTTACTATGACTAGGGAGGGTAGTATCTCACCAAAGCCATGAACAAAAAGACATGAACAGAATGTTCATAGTTAAGATGGATTAAGAATGGCTTTGAAATAAGCCAAACATCAAATTATTTATAAGATTTTGAAAAATCAGGTGGGTTTTTTCGTCCTCCTCTTCATTTTTGATTCTATGTGTCTGGACTTTATGCTTTTTCCAAGTATTACTGAACATAGTCAGGAGATTCTTTAGAAAAGGGTGAATGTAAAGCATTCCAGCACAATCTCATGTTGCAGTTACTAAAGTAGCAAGATTCAGAATTATAAATTGAGTTCTTAAAAGCAAGAACTCCAGCACCTGTAGTAAGATTCCCAAACCATGGATTTAATTGGGAGTTTGGCCATGAAATGCATGTTCTTCTAGTACTAGAAGGCCAAGACATGTGCTGGTTTTGGTTTGATGTTGGTTTGTGGTTGTACGTTTGCTTTTTTTTTTTTAAAAAAATTGTGTCTCCTAGCATGTTTTAGAATAATTAGAATTAGGTTTGTTACTTTAGGGTGTAAATTCCCTGCGTTTTCCAATTGTACCATTTTTATTAGGGGCCAAGATGAGGAGCATGCTGAAGTGGGAGGGGAGGAGCTGGACACAGAATTAGATTTGGGTCTGTGAGCCAGTCCTAGTTGCATTGCTCAAGAGAGGCTGCAATTCAGAGAGACAGGAAAGAAACAGTGTTAATCTGCATGTGTATCTATATTTTGCTGAAAACTGTGCAATATGTGCTACAAACACATTTTCTCTTCAATGCAAATACAAGGAGACCAAAAGTGCATGGATTTAGAATGCCTAAGGAAGAAAACTTGGTATCACAAGAAGTTAGTGGAAAATTTGCCACAGATTTAGTAAACTGCATCTTTATTATCCAATGAGTTTTTGTCATGCCATGGTTTTAAATGTATTTTAAAATAGTTTTTCCAACAAGCCAGTCTCAGCTGGAATAGAGTTTATGTTAAAACTTGCCAACTTGAAATGTTTATTTCTGACATCTCTGTACTATTCATAGAGCGAGATGGCACTAGATTCAGTAAAAATTGAGGACCAAATTTGATTTAATTGAAGTTTTCCATAAATTAGGATCTTGGAATTAAATTAGTAGTACATTCTGGCTTAGATAACCATATAACGGTATTAAAAAACCCACCATAATTTATTTTCTGATGTGCTCACTGGGCATATCATTGCCTTTTAAGTGACCTTTTATTCTAAGCCACTGGAATATATGCAGCGCCAATAAACGGGTACAGGCATGCCCAAATGCACACAGAGATAACATGCAGCCATCAAATGTGTCTGATATCACCAACATCAGTAAGTTTTCTCTCTTTTACCTGTTCCAGAACAGTATGCTGAATATGCAGTAAGCTCTGCCCTTTCTTTTCAAGTTAAAGGGCAATACATTCAGTTTATTCCAAGTGTCTGTTTAAATGTGGTTTCCTCTTACATTAGCAGTCCTAGGCTCTAATCCTGTTGGGGTTTTATTTTCATTCACTAGTATATTAAAATGGTAATATCCTCCTTTTTTTTTTTTATCATCAAAGAAAACATGCTAGCCCAGGTCACATACATTTGGTGTGTTCATAAATGGAAAACATTTAAAAACAAGTGAAAGAAATCAGAAGATCCTTTTAACAGTAATTTCTAAATGAAAATATACTTTTATATATACATAAAAGTATATACACTATATATATACACAGTGTACTACAGTGCCTTTCTTTGTGAGTATATTACAAAATACAACTCCATGCAAATTCAATGTTACTAAACAGCCATGTGGTGCCACAAGAGCAGTGGTAGTTTATAATCGCTTTTTCGTACACAATGAACTGGAGTGTAATACAAATTTGAAGATCTAAGTGAAACTGCAGTAAGAACTGAATTATGACAGGATCTGGAATCTGTTGAAGACTGGAGATAAAGACACTTCATTTTGGAACAAACAGTAAAAAAAAAAAACCAAAAAAAAGACCTGACTAGTTGGGACATTGATTTTATTTTGTCTAAAAGATGGCATCCCCAGGATATAAATTCCTAATGCTGTTCCAAAGTGCTTGGTTCAATACTGACATATAGGGAAATCTTCCAAGAAATCAAGGCCAAGAGCATCTATCTTATTAGACATAAGCATGCCTAGTTTTATAACCATTTTCAGTGACGTGGTTTGAGTCTACTTTTTCAGCTGTTTTGTTCTTTGTATATTGACCCTTTCTGTCTGTACTAGATTGTTTGGGGTTTCTATAACCTACACATTGTGTAACGTGATTATTCCACACCATCAGATACTGATTATCACCGAGTGACCTACTACAAAGGTTTGTGATAGGAGTTCTGCACCTCCCTCTAGAAAATGTGATGGGAGGAATGACTTGTTGACAGGTTTCAAAAGGCTCCTCAACTCTTCCTTCTGTGAAACATCAGTAAAATTCAAAAGAATATTCTACTTTCCGCAAAGCAAAGGGTTTGTCTGGTGTGCTGAACTCTGCCCCCAGTCACTCCTAAACCATTGTGGTTGCCTGATTTGATAGTCCAGTGACCTATGCTTGGCTTCTGTTTGTGCTGCCTTGTGCTTAATGTTTGGTTTCCATCTATCATGATACTACCTTTCTCCTGAATGATAAACGCTGCATTTGGCTAATAGAAAGAGCTATAAAAACTGACCTAGTTAACTTTTATTAGCTTGCTTTGGTCAACTACAAACAGGGTGCGACAAGACGCACCCCTGACCTGAGCACCTTCATCATCAACTTTTGGCATGTGACATGGCTGCCATATGCCAGATAGATGTAGCTGATCTCTAAATGCCATTTTCAAAAACATGTGCATTAGGCAGTCTCTCATTTGTAGTAAAACTTCACTTGGCAGTAGATGAGGTACAATTTCCATAGGCTTTTTACAAAGCAGACTATATAGTACAGCTACAGAAGCTAGTATAGCTCCTGATACAGCATGGAAGAGTGCTTTTTTGAACCTGACCAAACAAAATCTTTCTATTTGGACTTACTGTCTATTCTAGACTGGAAGACAAATATTACATTCACACAGTACGACTCGTCTGACCACATTCAGGTGTCTTCATCTAAACTGGTAGCTGCCTGCCCTCTGTCTGCTCAGAGGAAAGTAACTGGTGTGGGCCATCTCAGTCTGAAATAGCTGTTGAAATACATCAGATGAGTAACACATGACAATTGTCTAGAAGTCTTTACAAAATATACAGAGGAATAGTCTTCTGGGACTCCCATTTTCTTGGGTGAGCTGGATCCCATTCATTAAACCTTTGTTAGGCCTATTGATACCCCCTAAGACAGATGGACACAATGAAAATCCTTCTGGAGTCTGCTGCATTTTTTCCCTTAATCAAATTAAGCTGCTTTTTTTTTTCAGAACATCTACCATTATGTTTTGTTTTATTCCTTTCCAGATATGGTCACCGTATTTTAAAATATGTAAATAAGAAGTGCTTTCAGCTTCCTCTAAATATGGTTCCGATATTTTAAAACATGTAAATTAGAAGTGCTTTCAGGTTCCTGTAAATTTGCAAAGCAGGGCTGGTATGCAAGGAACAGCGAGTGATCTGTGGATCATTAAACTACCTACAAATACCTTAACTTAATCTCTGGGCAGTAAAACCTAATCTTGGGGTCTGGCCTCTAACAGCCACTGTTTCTCTTGCTTCAGAATAAGATTTTCCTTCAATTTATAGGTTTAATCCTTGCTAGAGACACTGTCTGCTGACAACTGAATTAAGGAAATCGCTAGAGGCAGGAAATCTATTTTACCAAAATGCAGACAAACTGCCAATCCCTTCTTACTTGGTTCTTTTTAAATAAGAGTTTACATCAGGGAAGACTCCCCTTGCTGGGGGGAAAATAAAATAAAATAAATAAAAAAAAAGATGTTGCCTAAATATTATGTTTCAAGATTTGGTCCTGGATTGTTCTAATATTTGCAGGTATAAATTTAGAGAAGGATACATCTGGATCTAAAGGGTGAGAAACAAAAGCCCGACTAAAGTTTGTCAGGTGGTAGAAAATGCTGCATCTCCTAAAAGACAATTCAATACAGCCCTGCAAAATCAGACAACTTTTAGCTTCTGAAAAAGGAACTAAAAGCAGCTAAGGTGACACATCTAAGCAATTAGAAAATTCTTTGGAAATAAATTCATAGCATGTTCACAGAGAAAAAATAATATACTGGATTTAAATGAGAGGTTTTTTCAGTTTTCAGAATTTCTAGGAGACTGATTTAAAAAATATTTCAGAATAAATTTGAAAAGTACTGTAACTATTATTCTTGTCCAGGTGAATGGTCATTAGATAACTTTAAAGTAACGGTGATTTTTATCTTCTGCAGTTTTCCTAGACGTTTTATTAGTCTTTTCTGCACTGAACCACTGTGTAACTCTGGAAGCGTACATTGTTCAGTGAGATCATGGAGTCAGCATGTTAAACTCCAAAGGCTCTTTTGACCTGCCTCAGAAATAAAAAGTAGACCTTTTTTTTTTTTTTTTTTCTTTTCCCTTTCTCCTCTGTTAAACCCATCCGTAGGAATTTATAGAAAGCGGAGGCTTCAATTAGAAAATGCTCATATACATGTGCAAAATTGGTTTGGAGTTTTCTAAGGCTCCGACTCCACATCCTGGTGTTAATGCACGAAGGACCTCCCTGTCCTCACTGGATAACCCCCTCCTCCCCCAGCACTGCCAAACGTGTCTGTAGCTTGATGGCATCTTTCCAGAGAGCGATGAACGGGTCAGATCAGCAACCAACTTTTTATCCATTGACATACAGGCTGACTGATGGAAACTTCTAACAACCTTAAGACTTTAAGCCTCAGTACAAGAGTTTACATCAGGCCCTTCACAGGAGGGGAAAGCCATTTAATCCCAGAAACTGTTAAAACTTCCCACAAGACAAAATAAACTACCGTGGGTATAGGGTTTGTGTATTCTATTTATTATTTCTAAACAATTGAGTATGAAAGATAATAAACTTAGATCTCTGTGTGTTGTTTCTATTTAATCTGGCATTGGTACTTGAGTGATCTGCTTCAGATGGCAAGACCCTTATTCTCTGCCGCTCGACAGCTTTTGCTGGGAGCACCTTCACTCGTCAAGTAGTGTCAGGAACCTTGCTCCCTCATTTTATTGCAAAAGGGTGATTTTTAAAACTTGAGTTGACTCCGTGTTACAAGTTCAATTTCCAGCTATCACTTAGTTCAAAGGTCATTTCAGAAGGCGATTCCTGTATTATTATTACCCTACTGCAAACTCCAGTATGAGATTTCACATGCTTGTGTATTCCATGCAATAATTTTACAGCACAGAAAATTGATAGAAATCTAAGAAGCCTAAATGCAAACTTATTTGGGCAGCACCTATTGCCTGTCTCTAATAAGAGATGCAAGAATTATCTTGCATTTCACTTGCCAGTCAGCAGCTACAGCCACGCTGCTCCCAGCCTACGGTTGGTCCCTGCCTAAAACAGAGATGCTTTTCTTCTGAAAACAAGAAAGGGTTTTGATGCTTATTGCATAGCGTGTAGCCCCAGGCATTAGGCGGCAGCAAGTTTCCTGCAGAGTAGTATATATAGCAATTATAGCCATTAACACAGGACTGGAACTGTTGCTAAAAATTTCATCAGAAGATGTCGGGGAGTTCATCAACAAATTCAGATTGTTCAGACATTTTTAAAGCCAACAGATACGTAAAAAACTACCGAAACTTTTCGAGTTCCTTATTAGAATGTGTAATGTTGTATTATTAGTCATCCACATATTCAAAAATGACAAAGCACCAAACCCTCTGCACATTCTTTGCATTAGTTTGCAGTTTAATATGTCATGTGTCATCATCTGAAATCCAAGCAGGCATACATCATCATCTGACGACCAATTTAACAGAACTATCCGACTCCTGACATCTTAATTCTTGCTCTAAAGAAATAAAAATACGTCTTAGATAAAGAACTTGCTGTCCATTTTTAAAGCTTTTTGTTTGTTCATTTTCACTCAGCCTAGGCCTCATTTACCACAGGATTTGCGCGGGATCCTTCTGGAGTGCCTCAGAGTTGTTAAGTGACAATCTAAAAGCCGATTTAGGATTAGCTAGCTTAACCAGGTGAACCGAGGGTTTCGCTTTGATTGGGTAGAAAAGCTGTAGCTGTGCTTGGAAGTCCATATTGTGATACTGAAGGGCTTTATCAACATCCTGAGAGGAGCGCATTCAGAATAGGTGATGATGCGAATCTCACTAATCAGCGAAGGATTATCGGAGGCTCAAAGCTATACTGCTTCTAATTCCTTCTTCATGACGCTGTTCATGCACCGCAAAAGGATCTAGCGCAACACCAGAAGTATAAATATTAGATGAGACTCTTCAGTATCTTAATTAGCACTTTCTAAGGGAAGCAGTTTTTGAACAGTCAGGGGTAATCAGGTGTTTTGAAAAAAAAAACCCCACAGCATCGGAAGGGTAGCAGAAATCTCAGATGATTTCAAATCATATGTTGTACACAACATATATCACTTAGTAGATATAAAAACAGTGCCGGTATCAACTCTGATGCCAAATTATTGACAGGATTCATTAATTCTAGTCACACCATTACTGCCTTGAAGATAGTGATTCTGAATAATTATTTCCTCAAATGAAAACATGCGCAATTCTTCATTGCCAGACTGCTCCTATATGGGTTGGGAACATGCTCATATCCTGCACAATCATTTAAAATAGTTTTAAATGGTTGTTCAGCAGAAAGGAGGAAAAAAAAAAAAAAAAGGAGAAAATTAATGAAACACTAGATATGAGTTTTGGTTGGTTGGCTGTTGTTGGCTTTTTTTCCCCTTTCCCAGTGCATTTAGCAGAGGGTAATGGGCTATGAAACGCGGGACTGACAATAAAACAAAGCTATCATTTCTTACCACAACTCTCCTGAAATCTTATACTTGCCCTTAACAGTTTTTCTGAAGTGGAAAAGTTATATATGTATTTTAACGGAGTCTGTATTAGTAAAACAAGAACTTCTCGAGTTTGCTTCACTACACACGTTGTCAAAATGACAGAACAAGATATCTTTAATTCCTAACATCCAATTAGGTCCAGTATCTACCAGACCACCAACAGAGCAAGGAATTGCTTCTCAGTACATCTTGTAGTGTTTTATATTCTTCAGTCTCCTTTGCTTCTTACCATCCTCATTTCAGTCTTCTGGCTTCCAAGAAAAGTATTTAAAAGTCATTGACAGCTCTTAAAATATGTTATTAGACACCCCACCTCCCCCACCCCCATTTTGAGTTATAGAGGAAAGATGAGCTGTGAATAAAACCCCAGGTTTGAGGAATCTGAGCAACTAAAGAAAAAGAAATGTCGCTTCTGATTTTGAAGTATAGGTTCATTCATGGAATGTCTCCATGTAACAAAAATCTTTAGATGAGTATTTCAGGTTGTTCATGTGACAAATCTTTAGATTAGTTCATTTTTTATGTAAATGCAGCTTAGCAAAAAATTGATTTTGTGATTTTACCAGAAAAGTGTCATTACTCATTATCAGAAACACTTAAAGTTCAGAGAAAGTAAAAATAAAAGCTTTCTTTCTTAAAAGGGGAGGTTTAATTTAAGATTAAATTATATTGCTGTGTGTTACAATTTTGTTCCTATAGGTATTCTTGTGCTCGTCATGTAAAGTGCATAGTTTCAAGTTGGCTTGCAACGTTTTTATGAAAAGCAATAAAATAAACATCTTAGAAGCCAGACATTGCATACAAAAGTAATGTATTTCATTTTAATACTGTTTTCAAAACCAGATAGCAATGTTTTATCTCCTGCTTTCTACGATAGCAAGAAAACATACATCCAGGTAGACTTCAGATATTGTGTCAGAGGGCTTCCATTTCTATCACTCCTTAATGATGAATGAGGTGGTTCTTCTAAACAAATAAGCACTTCAGAGAGTTACCCTTGACAGGGCTGTTAATCCTGGGGGTCTGCCTTATCGTTGTAGCATTGGAGGGCTGAGGTTGCACAGCCTCCCCGTACCGCCTGTCTCTGGGAGAGAACTATTCCCCATCTCGCATGTACAGCCGTGCTCCGTGCTTCTGTTCTGGTGTGCCCACAGATAGGGGGGCTTCTCATCTTAGTGGCCACTGGCCCTCTTCATATCTGACTGATTTTCTCGTCCAGATGGATACGTTATAATGGGGTGCTGTGTTGGTTCCTTTGCAGTCTTCCTTCCGTGAAGGCAAGGAATTTTGGACTGTAATACAAAGCTCACCTTGAACATTACAGAACGCTGAGGCGAGTCAGATAACACGCTCTTGTCCCAAAGAAATTAAATATAGGGCCAATTAAGCACAGCGGGGGACTCCTCCACGAAATGGCAATTTTGAGGTAACGCAGTAAATCTTTCTCTTAGGATTTTGCAGTGCTGTTGTGCTTAGTATGACCATTAAAACTATAAAGCCTTTAAAAAGCAACAGGTAATGGTGTTATTCTAGTGATTAAGGGGAGAATCTGCACCCGTTTTCACATGATTGAAACCTGCTCTCAAGTCATCCTTCCAAATGCCTTTCACCCTTTCTGCCACCTCCTAAATACCTTCCACGCCACCTGCCACAGGAATTTGGAACGCCACCGGGCTCATCTGAAAATAGCAAGTGAATATTTCTTTTCTCTTTGTCAGTTCCCTTATCCCTTAGAAGGTCTAGAACAGGCATGTGACTTCGGCTGCTGTTTCAAAATCAAAGCGTAATGTGTTTTCAGTTTATAAATTATAAAATTTAAACTGACTTTAAGGAACTGGTTACACGGCTGGATATCTGGAGCTGTTTGTTCCTTTTATCTCTGTTACTTACCCCTCCCACCCTCTCCCTTCTTTTCTTCTTAAGGATGAAATGCAAAGAAAATGTAAATTTTGATGCCTTGGGCCTTGGAAAGATAGGAAGGAAAAAGATAATGCCAAAAAATAAAGAAAGGAGATGGGGTGAATAGAGGGTCTCTTTTGATGTGATACCAGAAGTTCCATTCAGTAGTTTCATTCCTTGTCCATCAGAAAGATTCCTCATGCAAAGTATTAGCTTTGTAAAGGCTTTTCTGAACACTGGGAACAAACCCAGGCATTTATACTCTACTAACTTCCATTCTAGGCTCTCAAAGCTCTGCATAAATATGAATTGTCACTGGTGCCATGAGAGACAGATATTTTAACATCCTCTTTACAGGTAGGAAGGATACTGTGAGGTGCAAATGAAGCCCCAAGGAAGCAGGGAGAGCATTTTCCAGGAGTACTGAGCAGAAAATGAATGTTTGGGTCTGATCTTCAGAAGCTATTTTTTCTTTAGGGGCAAGGAAAGCCCTGCACTCATAGCTGATAGAAAATACACATACCATCACCCTCGGCTGCCTGCTCCGAACAAGACAAATCCCATTCGATGTAAAAGGTGAAATCCTCACTGAAGTGATGAGTAACTCCCCGACTTAAGCAGAGCTGAGCTTTTCTTTACGTGCTTATGTCTGCTTAGTATGTAGTTTGTCAAAGTAAAAAAGCAGGCTTAGCTTGTGGTTTATTTTCGTGGCTTTGATAGTGGCAAAGCCACTATGAAGTTTTCTGCCCTTCTCTTCTCGAGCTTCATAATCCCACATCACGGCTTGTGGCCTCCTCAGCTGTGCTGTGAGGGCCAGGCTATAAACCAGGCCACCAAAATCATCCTTAGGAATTTTTTTTTTAGGCGAGATGAGGCAGGGGGGATTAGGGGGGGGGGAAGATTTGACTGGGAGTACTTTGTTTTTTTCTAAACCCAAATTATTATCCTTGTGCAATAGGGCACATGTTACTTCTTTTTCGTCTTGAAGAAAGGTGACCTGCAGTTTTGAGGGTACAATAATACTAAACCTTGTTTTCTGTGTCGTATCTCAGCTGGCTTTATAACCCTTTATCTTTTAGCTAAGCAAACGCTTGAGCATTTGTCATATCCCTGACGTGATGTTGCTGAAAGCTATAAATCAAAAAAACCCCTGCAAATTAGACACAAAGTAGTTTTTGCTGATGAGGATTCTATTTGCTTCCAATAGGTATGTACCAATAGAGAGGCAAATGCACCTCTCAATTACTCTTATTTTGTCTTCATGTATCTATTGATTAGGACATTTATCTAAAGAATAAACAGCAGCATCTTGGACCGTGTTATCAAATGTGATGTAATCATGGCATACAGAGATTTACTTGTGTTTTCCTAACTTTGTTATCTGGCAAACCACACCATTTTCTGTTTAATTCTAGTCTTAACTCTGCAGCAATTAACATTCTTTATTTTATAATAGATTAGATGTAACTTATTTTGATCTATTTTGCTTTTATGTGTAATTGATTGGGGCAAATGATGCTACTTAACTGTCATTTAGTTATTTGGAGCCTGTGGGGAAGCATTATATTGACTGAATTTTACTATAGCATGAGTATATAAAATTGATTTTGAGTGATATGAGGTTCATGCTCTCCACGTAGCACTTTTTATTATAAATGCCTGTTAGTGCTGGTTTACATTTTTTTCCATCGACCAAGCAGAAAATACTTTTTTTTTTCTTTTGTATTTTACAAGACCCGAGGTTTGACCTGTAGTTAAGAGTAGGCAGAATGCTAAACCGTCGCGTGTCTGGTCTTTGAAAGCCCCAGGGTCTGCTACAGCTCCTATTGAAGTTGCTGGGAGTTTTGCCATAGATTTCTATAGGACTGGGAGGAGAGCCTGTGTTTATTGTTAACTTGAGATATACTGGAGCCCCTGTTCGCAGTGAATTAGAACGAACGGGTCTGAATTGTTTCTGAGGTTTATTATGTGCAGGCTGCAATTCCAGAGAACCTCTGTTTACAGGAGGAAAAAAATTCTGCATTCCTTGTACAGTCAGAATTTCCACTGAAGTCAATGAAATCTCTGCCTGGGTAAGGATAAACACTTGCAATGAAAGTAAATGATTTAGTGAAAAACAAGCACGCTACTAAAGAGCCTGCTGGCTGTGTTCCTCTGTTTTCTGTCATTTAGATTGGAAGAGTTACCCAATATACCACTAGGTTTTGGTTACTTATGTCCACTTACTGATGGTCACTTTACAGTGACTACACACTACTGCCTTCCTTACAAGGAGTGTTTATGTGAAAAGGGAAAAAAAGAAGCTCCTTAACTGGGTTCTCAGGCAAATTCTGGTTGATCCAGAAAGATGCTGTCATGCCCTCGCTTCATTTCTTGTCACTTTCTACTGAAAACCTGATGATTGTGCAAGTTCCACAGTATCCTTAGAAATTTGTATATGCCAGGGCTTCAAGCTTCTGAAGAGTGAGGAAATACCTCCCAACACCCAAGCTAAGTCAGCCATAGCCTGCTCCCAAGCACTTTTCACATGTAAACATTCTGAACCCTTGATATCTGAACAGTTAAATCATCCCAAATTAACTTCTCAGTGCTCTCCTGGGATTAAAACTTTGTGACACGTGTGCGAGTACTGCAAAACTGGGCTGCCACAGAATGCCCATCAGCATTTGAGGGTTTGTGAGTGATTCTCTACTGAAACACAAAACAAAGAGAGGTGCCTTAAACACGGAGTAGAATTAGAGGTGAATCTCTCTTTCCTACTAACTTTAAATCTTCAGAGGAAGTATAATATCTCAATTTACCCCATAGATGTATGCGACAGAGTTTTGAGTATCTTCTTGGTCAGGGGGTTTAGCAGCACTGATCCCTCTGTGTTTTCACCCTGCAATGGGATCCTGTCAGATTCTACAGCACTAGTAGTACGGTAGGGATCTCCGCAGGAGGTGAGGAGTGGGGTGGAATTACTCCCATGTGTTTCAGACTGTTTCTCAAGCTTACTGGTCTGATGTAAAAGAGGAATTATGCTCCTAAGATGCATGTTAACCCTGGGCTTGAAGGCAAAATAAAATGCTTAGAATTCGCAGGAAAAAAAAGCTGTTAAAAAAAAAAAAAGAGCCAAACGAAAATGTAATGTAAAATTGGAGATGATGTACTGCACACTGAGAGTAAGAAATGCTAAGAAAACAAAAGATTTAATTTGAAATACATTAATTTTTTCTCAGGTCATATTATTCTCTGTCAGATATTCTCTGGGAACACAAATCTGCATCTGCATTGATTGGATGAATTTCAAAGACCTTTTACCTGCTCTCTGTTTGTGTTGCCTCATATCTTTATGACATGGAATGAACTGCTTGGCGCCACGTTGCTGTTATCCATTAACCATCCCTGTTTTCCTAATCATCTTGGACTCCATCTTTCTCTGTCCTATCTGTTATTGTCTTCGGCAAAGAGATGGGATGTTCCTGTAGCCTGTTCTGGTTTGCATGACATGATTTGTGTTTTCTGCCTACAAGGGTTTCTCTACTGAACCCTGTACATTATCTTCCCCCAGCCCCCCTTCCTCTGTAACCAGGAGAAGAGGGTCATACCTCTGTAAAATGA
The DNA here is from genome assembly GCA_028566535.1 of Scolopax minor. Lineage (NCBI taxonomy): Eukaryota > Metazoa > Chordata > Aves > Charadriiformes > Scolopacidae > Scolopax > Scolopax minor. The sequence goes on along the minus strand of JAOXNG010000026.1, from coordinate 22,449,219 downwards.
CAGCACTTATGAAAGATGGGAGTTTGGTACACATGGCTCTCATCAGACACAGACTCATCTTCCATGCCACAGACACAACTTGTTTCCTCGCAATGCAGACTGTAGCTGGAAACACAGGAAACACCTAATAAATTGCTTGACCTATCAAATTAACAAGTCATCAAGAAACTATTTTGGTAATCAATGAGCAAAGCAGAATTGTTTGCTTTCTGGCAGAGCAAGAGGAATGCATAGAGATGGAGGAGTGAGTAATTTCTTTTCTTCGTCTCTCTTCAATAAACAGTGTTTGACTGGGTTGTAAGTTTGCTGCAAAACAGGGGAAAATGTGACGAATCTATTTTTAGAAGTAGAAGAACCCTTAGAACTGGAGGCGTTCGCTGGCCTAAGTTTATGGCTGAGTACAGAACTCCAAGAAACTCAGACACACTCCCATACGTGACACCGTAATTATGTCAGCACTGTTTCTGGTGAAGGTGAGTTTAGTGCTGATTAAAATAAATACATAAAAGAAATTAAATTTTCTGGGTTTACATAACAGAAATTAAATCTTCTGGTTCTAAGCATGGTATGAGCTGAAATAAGTCTCAGGGTAGTCCCCACTCCTGCAGCCTAGCAGAGAAAACAGAAAGTGTCATATTTTCAGCCTTCATCTAAAGCACCTAATTAAAACGAGTAATTAACAATAAATGAAGAAGCAGACCTTTCCTTCTTCTCTCTGATGTGTCCCGAGATGCAGAAATAGACTGGCTTTTATTGATAGTTAGAAAAGGTAGATGCTTGGAGCTGCTGAAAATTAAGTCAAGGTGATGGTTGTGAAGGCAGCTACAAAGGATAGTTGGAAGGTACGTTCCCCAGGACATCTAGTGTGGCCAAGAGCTGGTCCTGTGGCACGAGAACACCCTAGAAAAACATGAGACAAGCTGGAAACTTGTCATTGTTTAGTTTAGACCTGCAAGTACCAGGGATGGTAATGCCCAGTGAAAACTTGTATAAACAGCAAGATGCCAAAGCAGGTGTCATTTATGTTGTGAACTTAATAGCGTGAGTACTCTGTCAAACTATGCTCTCCAAAATAATTAAATTCTTTTGAAATTTACAGAATGCCAGTAATCTTCCTACCACCGTGGACCCTTTGTTTGGCATTTCTGTGGTGTAAACTTTCTGTTTTAATAGTGGACCTTTAGCAAGTGCCCAGCACAATTGTAGAGAGACCCCTGGAAGATTATACGTCATCCCAACTGATCATTTGCTTCAAGAATAATTTGGTTTTCTTTATTAAATGGAAAGTCACAAAGTTGAAATCCTGATGGTATTGGAATACAGCTGTGTAGATTATCAGGGCATTGCCTGGGCATATAATTTTCCCTCCATTTTCCTTCTGACAATGAGAGAATGGAAAGATTGCTATTGAGGAGTGATTAGGATAATGCAGGAATCCTTCTGAAAAAATTATAAATACATCTTATTGTAGAAATTTGCAACATGCCTGTTGCAAATGCTTATTTATTTAAAAAAAAAAAAAAGTTTGCTTTGAAATTATGTGTACTTTTTTCTGTCTAAACTGGGTTCCTTGTCTGTAGTATAAGTTCAGTAAGATGCTTAAGAACATGGATTCAGTAACCTTTTTTAGGTTTTAAATCTATTTTAAATAATCATGGGGAGGTTGGGTTGTATAGTGGGGTG
>JAOXNG010000026.1:22437164-22447436 GCA_028566535.1 Scolopax minor | reverse complement strand
AGTTTTCATAAATAATAAAATACTGTGCAATCATATGCAGAGTACAAGCTACCTCACATGAGGTTGCCTTTCTACAAGGGATAATCTTAGGAGAAATAGTTGAGGTTGGAAGATACACAAAGATAGATAGAATCATAATTAAAGAGCTGGCTGAGGAGACAATTAGATTACTGAGAGACGGTCAAGTTTTTACTCCCAGAAAATGAAAGAAGCAGAAGAGGTGAGAGGTATCTCCATGAATAAAGAGCAAAGGGAGGACATAACTGGAGCATGATGGAAAGGTCCTTTTCCTAGACAGTCTGCATCTGAAAAGATGACTTGGCAAATGATCATTGTATCAGGACAAGTGTAAGTATAGGAAAGATTAAAGACATAAACCACACTGTATCACAGACAAAATAGTTGTAGTGAAGTCACAAGGGAAGATCGAGATTTCCTTGGAATGTTGCCTTTGAAAGGTGACAGGATTGGCAGAGCTCTCTTGTGAGTGAGGACAAGCCAATGTTGCCCCCACCTTTGAAAGAGGCCCAGCCCAGGGACCCACAGGCTGTACAAGCTCCCGGGGGTGATTACTGTGCCATCAAGGAGAGTCCTCTTGGGTGACATTTCTGGGCCCTGGAAAGAGAAGAAGGTGTCCAAAAGCAGGTAGCATGGACTTGCCAAGCGTGAATCAAGCCTCAGTAAAGAAGGGGTGACAGAAGGGAAAGTGCTCAGGATTCCTGTGTCCATGGAAGATGGTCAGATGTTGGTAGAGTCAGAGCAGCTTCAGCTTTCTTGTCCTGCTCCAGGCAGGGTTCTCAGGTGCAGGGCTACTTGAAGGGAAATCTGATGGAAACAGACCTCTCTAGCCCACTGAAAGGGAGGCATGGGGTGACCTATAGAACAGCCTACACATACCTGGAGAGGTGACAGAGCCAAGCTCTCTTCTGCAGTGGTGAATGATATGACAGAGGCCACAGCCACCAACTGCCCCTTGGAAACTTTAGACGGAGCATTAAGAAAAATAAAATGGGCTGGGAGAAGCATTGCTGTGATGTCCCCCTGTCCTGGTTCCAGCAGGGATAGGGTTAATTCTCCCCAGGCTCTGCGATGGACGCAGCTATTCCATCTCAGGTGAGTCATGGACAGTCTGTAGCCAGGAGCTGGCCAGGGGTGGGGGCAGGCAGTCGCCACTTGGGAGAGGAATGGGGACTTCTGTCCCATCCACACCCGGGTCCAATGGGTGAACGGTGGTACCATAATGGTGTTTGTACATCCCCTCTGTCAGTGGTATTGCTGTTGTTTTCCTGTTCCCTCACTCCAATGGTCTGGGACTTCTCCTCCAAAAAATTACAAGACCCTGATGAAATGACCGAATATTGGAAAGGAATTGGCTGTGACTATTGCAGAGAGACACAACTCAGCACACTGTGCTGGGCCCTGGCCAGTATCTACCAAATCCTGCTCGATATTATGCAGCACCCTCAGGGGAACGAGTTGGAAACCAGACTGACAGACACTGCAGCTTCTGCAACCCCTGTGACAGACACTGTGACAGACACTGCAGCTGAGCCAGAAATCCAGCCCATGCCAATATCAGTTGCCCCTGTGAAGAAGAAGAAATACACCAAAAAATCAGTTCTCTTGGTGAGGGATGAAACAGGGCCATCACAAAAACAGGAGGAAGAGGCAGAACCAGAGATAATCACCCCATCCCTGTCCCTGAGTGAGCTGTGGGAGATGTGAATTATTTCAGATGACTTCTGGGTGATCACATTGTTTCCTGGCTGCTCCAATGCTGGGATAATGGGAACTGTAGACTGGAAGGAGAGGGCAGGGAAGCCAGGCAGCTGGGATTCCTGTCTTGGGAAGGGGGCATTGACAAGGTGATTGGGAAAGAGACACAGGCCCTCAGCCTCTGGAGGCAATTCCTGTCAGGTGTGAGGGAAAGGAACCCCTTCAGTGAAGATGTTTTAGAGGCCAGAGCCTTTTTTTCCTCTTCATCTCCTTAGAGGCTGGGAGGTGATTTATCACTTTCCTGCACCCACATTTCTCACTGCCCCCAGGAAGAGCCCTGAGGCTCCCATGAAGGAAAGGATCCTTTTTCCCAGGGGAAAGGGCTTGGCTGTCCTAATTGATGAAAAGCATCAAAGGGTTTCAGAGCTACCTCCACATTTGATCTTCCTCCTGTAACTAGTGCTGCTGACTTTCTGCTTCACCAGTCCCTAGGGACAGTCTCCGGTCATTCCCTCCATGGTGTCTCCAATGATGGACATTAGTGGGACCTGCAAACACACTCACAACCTTGGAGTTTTGCTGCTGACTTCTACTTCTCTTGAGGCTACTCCAGTCTCTGAGGATTTACAGGATCTTGGCTTGAGAGGGCTCATTTACATACAAAATGCCATACCAAACCAAGTGTCTGTGCAGTTTTCCTGAATTCCTCACGTCTTCTGTGGTTAACGAGAGAGTTTTCAGAAGGGAATACATTTCAACACTAAACAACAATTAAGAAAGGATTTCTTGTTTTTCTTTTTTTTTTTCCAGGGTTTTTTTTTTAACACACAATCTCCAGTTAATATTGATCCCAAATTTCTGCCAATGGAGTCTGAAGACCCTTTAATTTAAGACCCTTTATGTCAGACACTCCACAGACAGTCTTTGTCTCATTTCCCTCATCAGGCAATGAGGACTTAGAGCAGCCTGTTCAAAACTGAGCTCTCTCCACTCCAGGCTGTAGCTGCATGTCTCTGCTCCTTGGCACCAGCTCCCACTCGCTTTCCCTTAAAAATGAAGTGACACAGAAGGAGGTTTCTCAATTCCCAACAAAGGCAAACAAGAGAAGACCCAGTTCAACAAAGAAAAGACATTCCTCAGCTTCCTGTTCAGTCCACATTACCTGCCCTGAAGTTCACTTTCCATTCTGGATGGCCTTAGACCAAGAGAAAACACTGTTTTGTGTCAAGCACAGATCCCCAGATCCTCCAGAACACTTCCTGCCTCGGACTCTGTTGGTTCACATTTGCTCGTGGCACACCGTGAGTCACAGCCTGAAGTCACAAGCTCCTTCGACTCAGAGAGACAAGCAAAGAGACAAAGTGAGTGAAATGCTCTCTTTGAACAGCTACAACTGCACTAATCCCAAAATGTCAGGGTTTCGGGAGCATCTTCAAGTAGATGCTTCAACATCTAGATCTGCTCATTTTTCGTTCTCTAAGGGGTAAAATACATGTGACCCCATTGTAAGTGAAGGCAGGGGTGGGAGTCATCTACTCCACTGCTGCACATCATGGGTACAATTGCCCAGTTATCCCTTTCAAGTCAAAAGAGAGAAATATATTGTCTCCAGAGAGATGCTCTGTCCAGTCCTGCCTGTCCAGCAGCTCCTGCTCCAGAAAGGCTCCTGTAGCTCCTGGGTCCCATTTCCCAGTCCCGTTTCAAGGCTTCAGCTACTGTCATACAAACATAAATTTATGCAGCCAGTTCAGAAAACGCATTTTGTTCCCATGCTTTGAAAGGAGAAGCTGTGTTCTGAGGATATGTTTATTTTCATAATTTTCATATCTGTATCTCATATCTAAATGCAGCTAAGAGTAATGAAGGTCGGATAAGTTGGATAGATCCTGCTTTTACCTCTTTGCTGTCAAGTGATGGCCCCACCTGCTAGCACTTACATTATGTTGTCTGTTTTTCTGAGATGGCCAAATCTTTCTGGGGTGTACAACGGCATAACACCATGGCCCTCCAAGCACCCACACCGTCACCGATGCACATATTCCCTGAGTTCATCCAGGCACCTTCTCTTTCAGGCACCCAGAAATGCAGTCCAAGCATGCTCTGCATGCCAAGCATGCAGTCCAAGCAAGTCCATGCTCTGGGACATGCTGCTCATCTGAAGAGAAGCTCAGCAGCCTTTAGCTCCCCAGCTCATTCTCTGGGGCCTTTTGAAAGATTCAGGAGATATTTACTTTTGGCCAGATGTCGAGGAGTCCCACCAGTCTCCATGACCTTTCAAGGACAACAGAGAGTGGCGTCACTGTGACATTGTCTTACTTTCTCAGCATCTCTGGATATTACCCGTCCATTCCCATGTACTGGCAAAGGTGGAGTTTGCACAAGTAGCCAATGATTTCATTCCTATGCAACATTGTCTGTTCTTCTCCAGCATCTTGCCTTGAGGCACAAGGGCTGAGAGAACTTGCTGGTGAATTCTGAGGCAAAAAAGACATAGAGTATCATGGAACTATCTTTTCCTACTGTAATTAAATTCTGCAGTGCCCAATAAATGCCTTTGTTTTATTCTTTAAGTGTTCCTGAACTTGGAAATTTCATTGTGATTCCGTTGTATTTGTTTCAGGTTTCAAGCTGATCTGTCATACAGACCGATGTTCTGCTTGGAGGATGCTGTCCTTGAAGACCAGCTGTATTGAGTTCTGCTGCTCTTCAGCGATGTTGACTATTGGATAGCCACTAAAACTCTTCACCATAGGCCAAAGGCTGCTCCTCTGAGGTCCATTATCTACAGTATTGTATTCTGCTTCCTCACTCCCCTCAGGTGCTGGTGCCCGGGCATGACAGCCAATCTTCACATCCCTGACAGCTCTGCCTTGCTCCCAAGTACCACTTCCAGGTAGCCATTATCTTTGTTGACCCATCTGCCTTCTGTGCTAAAACGCCCTAAGAAAGTCCAAAGACTGCCTGGACTATGCAGGCTGCTGTGCTCCTCTTCCAGAAAATGCCAGGATCATGGCAGTTCCCAGTGAGAGCCAGTCTTCTACAGCCAGACACTGCCTTGGGGTGCTTCAAAAACACTATACCCACATCGTCACCCTGACTGTGGGTTCCTTATCTACCACCATGAGAGGATATTTTTACTATTTTCTCCTTGACCTTCCCCCATGAGGGCTCAACAACCTCCTCGCATGCCCCAAGGAGTTGCTCCATACAGCTCGTTAACGTCTTCACTTTCAGGGAACCCCACTCCTGATCCTTCCAGCCTCTCTCTCCTGAAAAGCCTGTACCCATCAACTGCAGCACCCCAAGCTTTGGCAGTTTATCCATCAGTGTCAGAAGGCACAGGCTCTCGCTCAACATGTCTGTTCCCATGGCTGAGGGCTTTGGTGCACATCTGGGCTGTGGCACTTCAAGTGTAGCTCCAGGCCAAGCTCAAACTTATCTTCAAGAAAACCTGGTACCAAGCGTCAAAGACCTTCTGTGTGCAAAGTCTTTGCATCAGGACAGAGCCACGGCCAAGTGGATGGCACCTGGAAACTTAAAACTGAAAAGTGAATGCCAAGAGAGTGAGCTGAAGTTTTTCTTTTCCTTTTCTCTCTTTTCCCCTCCCGAGTTCTTCTCTTTAACCATCCTCACAGATTCCTCCACAAACAGCCCAACTCTGCTCTTTCCCCACTGGTCCAGCCTTTCCTTGTTTTGTGCCCTCACAAAACATCACACATATCACACATGATACACGTGTATCATGTTTCTAAGAGGGTTGTCATGCTGATTCCTGTGTTGGTCAGTACAAAACTAGCAACTCCTTTCATTTAACATTGTATCCTGACACTGCTCATGCTGAGCATGTTATATTATGTTAATGGCTCACTGTAACTACACACAGAAGTGCCTGCACACAAACATCGAGAATTAACTAAATGGAGCTTCAGTCCAGAGGGACCTTGAGAATCTCTGGGATTGGGCCAACAATTTTGTAAGGGACCTTTGGGGATCATCCAGTCCAATCCCCTGCCAAAGCAGGATCACCCAGAGCAGGCTGAACAGGAATACATTCAGGTGGTTTTGGAATATCACCGGAGAAGGAGACTCCACACCCTCTCTGACCAGCCTGTTCCAGTGCTCTGACAGCCTCAAAGTAAAAATGTTTTTCCTCATGTTGAGATGCAATGTTTCAGCTTGCATTTGTTGCCCCTTTTTCCTGTCACTGGGCACCACTGAAAAGGGTCTGGCCCCATCCTCTTGACACCCACCCTTTAGATATTTATCAGCATTGATGAGATCCCTCTTCTCAAGGCTAAAAAGCCCCAGGTGTCTCAGCCTTTCCTCATCAGAGAGGTGCTCCAGTTCCCTGATCATCTCTGTAGCCTCCGCTGGACTCTTTCCTATAGTTTCTGTCCCTCATGAACTGGACCTGTGCCCAGGCCTGGATACAGTACTACAGATGTGGTTTCACCAGTGCAGAGCAGAGGAGGATGTCCCTCGACCTGCTGGCCACGCTCTTTGTAACGCACCCTAGCAGACCGCTGGCCTTCTTGGCCACCAGGGCACATTGCTGCCTCATGGTCAACTTGTTGTCCATCAGAACTCCCAGGTCTTTCTCTGCAGAGTTGCTTTCTACCCAGGAAACCCCGATCCTGTACCATGGCATGAAACAGAAATCTCTTCAGTTTTACAAGGACAAGTGACCATTCCTGCATGAGAGGGAAGAAAATTCCTGTATATCAGGGAATGTGACCAACAGAGCAGTGAGCACGAGGAGAGTGGCTTAGGCACTATGAAGGACAGTGTATGAGCCAGTGTTTCATGCTCACCATGAACCTGGCAAGCTGCAAAGGGGGATTTATTCGGAGGAGCACAGACAACCCAGGCATCTTGAGTTTTCATCCCCCCACATCCCTCACAGCAGTAAGCCATGGTGTAGCCTCCCCTGGAGGTGTGTCCCCCTCTCTGGGAATTCCTGCTGTAGTCAGGTGGTGAGGAACTGGAGAGTGCCCAGAGGAGGTCTGCCCTTGTCCTGTACTCAAGGCCCCAAAGCCCACCATTGCCAACCTCTTCCATCCCAACACAAGACATGGACCATATACATGTGAGCTAATTGAATTGTTTTTCTATTATTTTCCTAATTAGAGTTTGAAACAGGGAGGTTTGGTTGTATAGTGGGATGAAGGGCTGAGGTGTGGAGTATGTGCAAATCGCCCACCTCTGGCAGTCTGCTGATGATGTTATTTTGACTCTGGCATTTCAGAATTCTTCTCGTTGATGTAAGTGAAGTTTGTGAAGACTGTGTGATGAATGTATATTTTAATGATAATTTTTATGCATACACATAAATACTTTCTTAATGCCAAAACCAGGTTCTAGGGTCCATCTCCCTCTGCCTTTATGTAAGCTGTGGTCAAACACAAGAAATTATATTTCGTGTAGTAAATATACTAATTAAAATTGGTCCAAATTAGGATTGTGAAATCTTGGCACCAAGTTCCAGGTGGGATAAGGCGATGGGTTACACTGATGCTCCCTCACAGCTGTCTAAAATGAGAAGTACACCAGAGTCAGTGGCTCATGGCCTCATCCCACGCGCTGAGCAATGGCTCCAATCTGTGTTTTCCCCATTAATGTAAATTCTAGATTAGAATACTCATTATTTACCAGTACCCTGCCTTTTCTTTAGAAAGTATGAGAATTTCAAGGAAAATGCTTAAAAAACCCCCAGAACTTCCCCCCCCGCCATGTTTCATCCCCAAGACAAATGCCTAGTACGTTGGAAATTAGCCAGGATATGTATTGTAATAGCGTAACCTTGAATTTAATCAGGGAGAACTTAAAAATTATACTGCTGCAGGACATGCAAAGAGACAAATTAAAATTTCTGGGTTAATTATTTACTTTTTAAGAGGAATAAACAATTAATAAAGCAGAACTAATTGGCTGAGTATAGCATTTGATTAACTTTTTAAATAAGAATAGTTTTTGTGAGTAAGCATTGAGTTGTCATAAGTAAGCTTCTATAACTAGAAATTGTATGTGATATATCAAGCTATGAGAAAGGATACTAATTACTGGAATATTTGTTGAATGTAGCATACCTTCATGTAAGATGAATGAATACTTTCTAAAAATACTTGCATCACAGAAACGCTAAGAGATTCTTGCCTCCATCCACAAACCCTGATTGAAAGACTATAAATCTTGTGGTATCAGACAAATGCTATTAGGTAATTGAAGTTTGATCTTTATCTTTTAAACATTATTGCTTAATAGAATTTAAAGGTTTTTTCCTTTAAATCAACAGAAAGGTTGAGATATAATTCACATTTTCGTTAAAAAAAGCAGAAACCTAAGTAATTGTTATACTTGCATTCCATATTCTTCCTTAGTTTAGAATTTTCCTAGCAGGTTCTTTCTGTAACAGTAGTATTATTATATTTTTATGCATAATTTTACATTTCAGAAAGACATATGGCTGTAGATGAACATTTTCTTCTAGTTTCATTGAGAAAAACATCTTTTGTATGTTGAGACATTGAGTTTGCGACATTAAAAGTCCAGGTTAACCATATAAACAGCTTATAAGATGGCAATGAAAATGTTAGTTTGAGCTTAGTTTTATTTAATAGTAACTGTAATGCCCAGTTGTTTTGCTTTTTGCATTATGTCACTATTTTGCTGAGTTTAATGCTACTTGGTATGGGACTACTCAGTTCACAGGAATTACGCATTTTTCAGGTCAACTCTTGGTTTCACAGATGTTTGTTTTAAAAGAGTTCCTTAGCAGTATAAATTATAGTAGCCTAAATTGCTCATTTCAGGGCATGAAAAAGTGACTCTCGGAGCATACTCTGGTATGTGAAGAAAGAGGGGTAAGTGCAAGCAGCACATGGGTCTCTGTGAAAAAAGTCCTCTCCCCATGTTTTAGAGAGGGACTCTGTCATACCAAAGTTATGCCTCCTGCTAAAGTAGTTGAACCAGCTGCATCCCATGTGCTGAAAACACTCTTGTCTCTTATTTCTCTTGTTCAATTATTGTGTCTATAAATTGCAGTGGGCCACCTGTGCAATGCACTCATCCAGAATAGCCCCAGAGGAAGCATTAACATATCAAGGCTCATAAAGCACAAATCCTTAAATGTAAAAACTGACACTTTCATCCTACTCCAGCCTACATCTATATAGACATTAAACCAGAAAGGAATAAAGAATATTTTACTATGCAATTTGAAGGCCCTGCTCTGCTCTTGCAGAGGTCAGCAGCAAAATTCCTCTTGACTTTCAGTTGGGAACAGAATGAAGGTATAAAAAGCATGAATTCTAGCTAGATATTTCAGAAACTTATTCTGACTTTTACCATCTATCAAGCTTGATGCTTATTAAGGAAAAAAAAAAAAGGAAGCCTTCTGTTCTTGATATTAGCTATATTTTTGTTATTCCTAGTCTAAAACTTCATGTTCAGCATATAAAGCTGGTGGAAGAAGAAGGAAGGGAGGACGTACAGAGTTAGGGCATTTTGTCTTCCCAAGTAACCATTATGCTTGATGGAGCCCTGCTTTCCTGGAGGTGATTGAACACCTGCCTGCTGATGGGAAGTACTGAATTAATTCCTTGTTTTGCTTTGCTTGCGTGCACAGCTTTCGCTTTACTTCAACTGTCTTTATCTTAACCCATGAGTTTTCTGACTTCTGATTCTCTTCTCCATCCCACCATGGCAGGGTGAATGAGTGGCTTCTTGGTCCCAGTTTCTTGCTGGGGTTAAATGACAAAACAACTCTAACACTCTCTTTGGAAAGGGTTTAAGGATGATTATTCTTTTCTTGGCATGTCAAGGATACAGCAATGAATGCTGAGACTGTTTTTTTCCACCTATAGGAAGAGTCACTAGCCAAAGTGAATGTAAAGGTAGAAGTTTTCCAGTTGCTGCAGTCTAAAATACACATAGCATTGAACAGGGACAGATCAAGGTAAGACCAGCTATTTGAGCAATTCTTGGCCACATTCTTAAGAAAAGAAGCTCTCTGAAGAAGCAACCATCCTCCATGAATGTCCAAAAGCATTTCTCTGGGTTTGGGTTTTTTTTAATCTCTCCTCATAGGTTTGTCTCTAGTGCATACGTAGTTTCATTGATCAGTAAATAACAGTAATAATTGTATTACTGCTATATGCATTTCTGTGTTCTTCACATATATTGGGAAGGCACCCTTCTGCTCCACTCCATTGCCATCTCTAAATTTAAGTATGCTTTCAATTCAGTTTTGCTCCAGGCCAATGTATGGTTGTATATTCCTAAGGACCTCTTATGAGAAGCATGCTACCACATGTAATAGTTTTGTGCTTTGAAAGAAATGAGTTTGGATATAGAAGTTGCAGAACATGACTGTGTTTACAGAGGGATGAAAATTAAGGCACGTATCTCAGAAAGTCAGGGAAGAACTGGGTGATGCAGATCTTCAGAAATAAAAGGAAACGCAAAGCAATTTCCTAATGCTAATAGCAAACAGGGGGTTTTTGGAGCTGACCATAAGGATTGCATACCTAAGAATACTGACTAACCTTAATCTTAGTT
>JAOXNG010000026.1:22329639-22341560 GCA_028566535.1 Scolopax minor | reverse complement strand
AAGGAGAGGTGTAAATTGCCCCCGAAAGGTTAATCCCCGAGTTTACGAGGGGTGCCGTGGTAATCTTCGCCTTCGTAGCCAAAGATACTGTGTCAGGGGCTCAACCCTCAGAAATACTGAGAACAACTTTTAAAAAGAAAGGTTGATCCCTTTGGCATTGTCCAAGTGTTTGAAGGATCGTGTCATTTTGAATGTTCGGGGCTCATTTTGGTGAGCATCACGCCATAAATGCCTGACGTAATCGAAGGGAGGGAGTCTTCCATCTTCCTGGAAGATTAAGACTTTTTCTTTAGCTCCAAAGAGGTAAAAGAGACTCTGTGGGAGAATTCAGAAAAGGAAGCATTCATTGGAATAGAAAACACAGGCAGGAAAACGCATGACATTTATAGCACAACAGTTTATTTCTAAGGGATTAGCTGATGAGATTTTAGGAATAAATACGATGTACATTAGGTTTAGGAAAGGCTTTTCCCTAGATTACTCTAAGAACATTATGCCATTGATTTCTGACACTGGATTTGTAAACTGAAAATGTAGAGCTGAATCAGTAAGCACAGCTTTCGTGGAACTTAAAAATCATCTCATGCAGTAATTGTTTCAGCTGTAACTCTGACACCAGCAGAAGTAGAGGAAGTGTGATTTCTGTTCTAACTGTACAACGACTGGGCTGAATTTATTAATCTCAATGTAATTCCATTGAATTAATGAAGCTACACTAGAAGAAAATTCTTTTCTGGTCTAATTTTCAAGCGGGTCTTTCTTTCTATTTTTTTAAACCAAAGATAATGGTGAGGTAGCTGATAGTGGTTGCGTGTATAAGTGCTCATGCTAACTTGACACCTCTATCACACTGTGTAGCGCTTGTTTAGGTGACAGAAATATCTATAAGGAGCAGGAGAACTCAAAATACCTTTGAGACAGATCCATGGTCACTGCTTGTCAGAAAACAGGATTGACACCTAAGATCGATTGTGAGGAATACTGACATAACTGTTTGTGAAAAAAAAAAATCACTGAAACTAGTTTGGGATTAAAGATGGAATCATTTTTTGCAAACAAGTCTAATTAACATATTTTAAGCCATCCTGCTTGGCAGAAACTGCCCCTGCTTAGTCTTCGATCAATATTTTTCCATTTTAATGAAAAGAATAGTCATTTCCACATCTTGTGTGGACATAGAAGTAACAGTTACTTATTTTCAGTGACAATAACAGCTAGGGAGACACAGGAGTGATGTGCTGATACTAAAAACTCTCTAAGCTGCTCCTGCTTAGAGAATGGGCAGTGGAAAGATAAGGTTTCTCTTCCTACCTAGAAATGCTAACACTCTTCTTACTGTCAGGCTTACCTCCGTGCGGGGAGAATATTGAGGAAAATGTGCTATTTAAAATCTTTGAACTCATTCAACGAAACAAAAGCCTGATGTTTCCTGCTACTGCAAATTCTTCACTGTCATCAAGATAAAGTTGACTTTTGGTAAACCAGAAACTGATCTTTCATCATCCTTTGGCATTTGTGTGCTTCTTCCATTATTTCTTCTTCTCCTTTGGCCACTGGAGAAAGAGATAGGTATCTATATTTATCCATATCTATATATTTTTATAAATATATCTATGTTTTTAAATTCATGTATAAAGATTTCTATATAAAAGTAACCTTGCAAAAGAAAACAATCATCAGTAACTAAAATTCACTTCTCTGCATCAGGAGTACCTGTCAGGAAGAAGAGAACCCCAAAGCACAGGAGAATTAATAGACTTTTTTGAAGGCCAACTCAGGCAAATCAGGCCATGTGCTCTCCCAGGACCAGCTCCCAGGATACAGGCAGGGAAAAGTGTCTGAAGTGCCTGGGCCTGCCTCAGGACACCACCAATGCTCTGAATCATTCTGCCTTCCTATATTTTTAGGAAGTATTTATGTTACAGTAGATCACGGGAGTGAAACTCCTGATAAGGCAAAGGCTCTAAAGCAAACGTAGTAATAGCATTCCAGTAATAGCCTAGAAGAAGCTCCCATCAGCTCAGACAGCCCTTAGCAAGGTCCCTCCTGTCGCAGAAATTACTCATCCTCCCATCAACAGATGCCTCGTTAAGCTTCGAGGTGGGGAGCAAGACACAGTAATCCCATTTTGCCCTGAAGCGTTTGGGAGTTAATAATTCTTGAGAAATAATTCTTGTCGAGAAAATCCACCTCATTCAATTCTCAGCGGAACTCATTGTCCACGCGGCCACCAGATCAGCCCCGGCGTTCATCTAGAGATGTTGCTTCAAAGGCACGACGAGTATTTCATGCTGTAGGTGGGAATGTCATTCTGCCTCACTAACTCATAAAAAGATAACCATGAACAGAACAATGGATGATACTCGGCCAACAGAAGTTGGGAAGCAGGCGAGGGGTATGGGAGGAACATTGCTTGGCAGCTCAGGTGTTGAGGGTACACTGGCTTCTACGTACACAACGTTGGGTCCCATTTCTGGCACCCTCAGCTGCACCCCCAAGAGAAGGAGGGCCAAGCACGAGCTGGGAGCTGCTCACATCTCCCACCCATCTTGCTGCGAACATCAAGTCCCTCCTCTCACCTCCGTGGCTCTGAAATGGTGTAAGCCTACTTGAAGGGAAAGGGAACTCCAGCTTTTAGTGTCTCTGTAGCTCAGCTGCTCCTCCTTTAAAATATTGTTATTTGGTTTATTTAATTCGCATTGTTGTAACGTTCAGATGCCTTAGTGACAGAGGCCTGTTACACAAATATTTGGAAGCTGTTCTTATGTGAGCTTTTAAAACTTATCTCCTCCGGAGTACTCCAGGGACCTAGACAGATTTATTCCCTTCACATATGCTTTCTTTCTCTCTCTCTCTTTCTCTGTTCCACCCCCTGCCCATGTTCTGTAAAACATATTAACTTCTTTGTCCTGAAAGGTATTTACTTTTAACTTATTCAAGAGATGGTCCTGAAACTCTGTAGCTACATGAATTAAAGATTATCTCGTCTCTAGAGTCACAAACCTTGCTATGTCACTTTGACTCTATAAGCGGGTACAAAAAAGAATTTTCCCTTCCTTTCAGTGACTCATTAGGCATTATTCTGGATGAAATATCACCATCTACTGACTTACATATTTTATCAATTGTTATAAAATGGGTACAAGCCAATCAAATAAATATATACAGTCGATTACTTGCTCTCAAATGAGATCAAGGACAAACATAATCAACCACTTTAGAGCAAGAGTAAAATTTTGCAACTGACTCTTAAATTTTTATTCCACTATATTTTTAAAAGAGGAGGAAATGCTTTTAATTCCTACCTCATGCTGCCCCAGAGTTGTAATTATTACACCACTTCTTTATGTTTAATCTTTTTATGATTTTTTATGTCTCCGTGTATCTAGATCATAAATTCCCAGACATTTTTTCTCACTTTGGATAACTTAACCCCCTCCTGGAATGGCAGATCTCTGTACCACAGAAATAAAAAATACGCTGTTGCAGAAGAGGCTGAAAGATTGATGAAGCACAGGAACTAATAAATTACATGGAGTGAGCGTATCCTGCATTTACTTCACATAATTCTTTAAAATTATTATGATGTAATGATTTTGTTTGTTCCATAAAGAGGGCTTTTGGCAAGAACACATCCTGGCATTAAGCCTACACCCACTTTTTTTTTTCTTTTTTTTTTTTTCATGACAGGAAAAACTGGCAAAAAGAAAAATAATAAAGCTTATAAATGTGAGCCTAGGAGTAGGTCTGCTGGAGGACACCACCACTGCAGATCCTAATCTGCATGCTCCTTTATTGGATTCCTCCTCATTCAGGGAACCCACATGCCATCTAAGAAACCAACCCCTGCAGAGTTGGGATATTTGAGTCATTTCCCTCAGGTGACTGTTGCAGAGCATTCACCCTCAGTAATTTGGTTGGTATCTTTCAAGCACCAAACACCTGATTCTGCCAAATCCAGAAACTAAATTCGATGAAACTGTCCTAGAACAAAACTAGGGAAAGATCAGAAGTGGGTATCAAAATTTATCTGTACTACTAAGTTAAACGAGGACAATTTAATGCCATTAACAGTTACAAACAGTAGTAGAAACGAAGGCTGACTGGGTTTGTTATTTTTGGTTGCAATTTACGTGGCTGTAGTTCCATCACCAGTCTCTCTGATTTCAGGAGAATGCTCCAAGTTCTTCGGTCAGTCGTGCATGCAAGGGCTCAGCATTATTTCTGGTGAAAGAAGCTTCACACCTTGTGTCACAAACCTCAACTTTGAAGAAACACCACATTTAAAGGCAGGCACAAAGGACTTCAACTGCAGAGCTCCAAACAGGAGGTTTACATTGAACTAAAGGTGGAAATGGTTTGGGCCCTTCCAGAAGGCACCATCTGTTTCTAGGGCTGGTCATTGTTTGGATTATTTACGACCATAACTTTAAATTTATCTGGTTAACCTTTGGATAGCCTCCTAAAATAACTATTGACTCTTTGAGTTTTCAAGGTAATGTATTAAAATGTGAGAGTTTAATGTTATTATTATAGAGAAAGGACCTCAAGCCTTTTTATGTAATATATCAATACCTACAAAACCGGGAAATAGCTATACAGTCACACAGCAAAGAGAACTGCAGCATCACATGTTTGTTGTTCACACCATGACCTATGCTACTTGAAATGTCTTCATGAGACAACCAGAAAAGCAAAAGACAGCTTTTTTGCCTTTTTTTTTTTTGAAACTTCCCCTCCCTCCCAGCACTTACCACAATATTTATCTTCATGTTACGGTTCAACAAAGGGAGAGGAGACGGGGTAAAGCTCCTCCAAAAATAACAGAAAAAAGAAAAGGGAATGGGTCTTGAGGATTCATGACTTGCATCAGACTTAAAATGGATGAAAAGAGATGGACAAAAAAAATCTTTTCCCTATTAGCCTGTATGATCTCATTCTGCACCACTAGAGGTGCTGGGGGTCTTTCCATTTTCCTTGAGGGATCAGGTTCCGCAATTCAAAAATATCATGCTAAAAAAAAATAATGGACAGAACCCTGGTTGGTTTTGCAAACATCCATCAAGGATGGTTCAAATTTGGGTCAAAACTAAGCTAGTAGAAATGAGTATCTGTGGGAAAGGTTGTGTAAGACTGAGGTAGTTTTAGTTGGAATATAATTACACCTTTCATGCTTGCTAGATTATGATTACCAATGTAGAGACTTCAGAATTAAAGAGCATTCACTTCCATGAATTTGTTTGTATTTAAAGGGCAGAACATGAACATATATAGAACTGATTCTTC
This sequence comes from Scolopax minor, assembly GCA_028566535.1. Lineage (NCBI taxonomy): Eukaryota > Metazoa > Chordata > Aves > Charadriiformes > Scolopacidae > Scolopax > Scolopax minor. Next base: position 22,336,274 of record JAOXNG010000026.1, on the reverse strand, counting down.
AAAAAGGGTGAGACCACAATCTCATGTAGCTTTTGGCTCCTCTGTGTAACAGGCTAAAAAAACCCTCCTAAGATTAAAATAACACCTTACTGTTTCACTCTGGACTTTGTGGCTTATTTCCAGTCTTGGTTTAAAATTAATTTTACAATACTCTGAATCCACACAGCACTCTACAAAATGCACATTGATAAGGATGTTATCAATCATTGAAAAAAAAGAAAATTAAAAAACTGCAAAGGCAAGTTAGAGTTCTCTTAGCAAAATAAGCATAAATTGAGGAAAACTTTTCAGTCTTCCTTATGGTGCACTGTGATCCCCTTCCTGACAGAAAAAATATTCTTAAATTATGAAAACTTAAAAAAGGCTTTCTTCACAGTGATCTCCCTGCATTCCCCCATCAATAAAAGATAAATCCAAGGGAGATACTGCAGTACAAATACTACAATCAAGAAAAGCCCCAGGTATTTTCGGAGGAACTATATATACCTGGTAGAACAAATGAATATTAGATAACGATTTTAAAAAATTATGAATTCAGGATTCGCAGGTGGTACTGCAGAAAGATCTGATGGTTTCATTTTGTGTGGAAAAAAAAAAAAAGCCAAAATGCTACATACCTAGCTTTTCTACCCATTCTGTGACTCCACAATGCTATGATCTTTGTTACCCAAATTCACTTTGGCTTAACTTTTTTAGCAGTCAATGAAGGCAATCAACCACGAGCAATATGAGCGTGCTGAGGTCAAACACAGCAGGGGAAGAGAACCAGGCCAACTCCGTGTCATCTGGGAGTTCACAAAAGGCACTCCGTATTTTATCCTGTAAGTCATATTTTCTTCCTTTCTTATGCTTCTAAACGCTTTAAAATAAATGTGTCATATTAGACCCAAGCCATAGCGCTATTCTGTGATTCTAGTTCAGCTCCAGTGTAAGGCACAGTGGGGTCACATTGATTGATCATATTGATAGAAATTGATCATATTGTAGTGAGGGGAAAAGATGGGGGATTCAAACACCCTTTGTCCTTGGGGTTAATCAGCTTCCAATAATGCATTTTAACCCCGTGCGGAATCTGGCAAGATGTAATACTGTTCAAAGGGTCTTGCTGATTTGCTAAAGAAGCATGTAAATGTTTTACAAAATTTCTTATGGAGCAGGCATGTTTTTTGAAGTTTGCTACACAATGAGTACAAAACTACCAGTTATTTTTACTTCAGGAAAGCATTTGCTTTTTCAGCAAAAACTGTCCCTTCCCTGGACCATTATTATACACATACAGCTCTTGCTGTTTTCATATTTCCCTAAAACAGCATAAATTCCTGTGACAGCATAAATTCCAGTAGACACATTCAAAGAGATTAGAACAAGCCCTCAATGATCTGGTATCAGTGTGATTCCTCTCATGTTAATTCTAGTTACATTAAAACATTTTTCCTCTCTGACAGGTAATGGACTCCCTTCAGTTATTCACAATTCCATCACCTCTGGGCTGAGCAACACCGATGCAGCACAGTGCTACGAGAGCTCAGCTGTCACAGAATATTGCAGTGTGGCACCTAGGAAACAGCAGCTACCCATTAAACCTGTTACCCATTCAATATATGGCCCTATTCATGAAGCATCATATTAAATGTAAAGGTCTCTCCAATATCATCCTCAAGGCCATCCACAAGTGGGTCCAAATTTGTCTAGAACAGTAAACAAAGTGTTTGGGTGGTTTTGGCATCTTCAGCTTTCTGAAATAATGGGGTTTGTTTGCTTGTTTTTTTAAAAAGCAGTGTTATGATGCTATAAACAGGAGATAAATATTTTTCTGGTGTTTTTACAAATATTTAGGGTGAACTTTCATAGAAAATCAGGACAATTTGACCAAAGCCCAGTAGAAAGAAAAAAAAATATTTACCAAAAGAGAATTTCATTATTACATTTGTTTTGATATAGAAGAAAACCAAAATAATTTCATTTACTCCTGTAAGTCCTATATTTCTGTTGCTCGTAAAGACAAGAAACACAAAATCGTAAATATAATACTGTAGAGTTTATTCTCATTCCAGGTTAAGATGATCTATATTCCATACAAACTGAATTAATAATGGCACAAGAGTTTAACGTATATTTGCCTCAGGTGTGGAAAGCGAAGGAGGTGGCTGATAGATGTTAACACTTTTTGAAGGTTGTACGAGTGATGAGAATCATAATATGATAGCTGACTGGATGGAATGCGAAGCATAAGCATATTGTTTTGCAGTCATTTGTAATGTCTGTACAGAATACAAAGATGGAAGGCAAAATGGGTGAAAATGACATGTTACAACAGAATTTGTTATTACAAACTAAAGCTCTCATATATTGCTCAGTGTATTTTTCCTTTTTATTTCCAGACAGAATTTCATGCACATAAACTTCTGTAAGACAGGCAACTGGTCTATTTGCAATTTACAATTACCTTTTAATGGAGTTCTATATTTCCCTGGTTTTCAGACAGTGTCATATGGTATGGATTAAAATACCAACAGGCAGATTCACATCAGGTTGAAATCATCAAGCTTAAATAGCAGCTATCAACAGTTTGCTGTCAAGAAACTAAGAAGATGCTTGATGTGGGTGGCCCTGCAGAGATCTGTCTTATGTCCTGTGTAATTTAGTGGTTTCATTAACAACTTAGATGACTTATCAGCCTTGACACCCAACAGTAAGTGCTGCAAACCCTTCGGAGGACAAGTTGTGAATTTAAATTGATCCTGATATATCGATGTAATGGTCAGAAGTCTTTAAGATTAAATTCAACACAGTAAAGTAGAAAAACTACACACATAAAGAAAAATAAATCAAAATATGCAGTGACAATAGCAACCAGGATGGGAAAAATAGAAATCTGAGATATGGAGGGCAGGAAGTGTATCCAAATAAGCAACTACTGCTGTTGAAAAGACAAATGAAATGGTATTTTCTGACACACTAGCAAGTGTGTTGCAAGCAGAAAAGGAGGTGAAGTATAATTATTCCTCTCCAAATAGTGCAGCTACAGAAGTATTTCCAGTTTCAGATGGTGTTAAACATCTGGGGAAAAACTGGAAGCAAACAGAGGAGAATAAAACTTCAACAAAGCAGGCAGGACCAGTAAATGGAAAATGTGGAGGACATAGTTTGTTTTATTTTAAAAATAGAAGACGGTGGTGCCTGGAGAGGAAGGAGAAATAAGACTAGGATACTTTAGAACAGTCTCCCAAGGTGAAAATATTTCTTGTAAGGACGATAGTGATTTTCTGTGTCTTCAGTGTTCTGATTACTAGAATGAGAAATTATATATTTTATTTTAGACATGATGATTTGTTTTAGGCACCAGGAAAACTTTCAACTTCTTAGAGGTGTATTACTTAGATCTTCTCTGGGAGTAAAGACTTGGCCCAGATGGTCACTCTTTTTTCTCGTGTTTCTAGGGATGTTTCTAATATGTATATTTTGCAATATGGCTACTTAAAATTAAATCAAAATGTAATATAATGAAAATATATACATCTTCTTTTATTTACATGTAGGGTCAGAAGTGTTAACTATGTATATGCACATATTCTCAGCAATTCTTAAGCAAGCTGTTAAAATATATAGAATTCCAAAACTTTTCTAATAATACTTATGCAGTCTGCCACAGTATGGAGTTGTTTCACATTCTTTATGATGTTTTACTCCAAGATGTATTTTCAGGAGAAAATTGAGATAGAATATATTTAATAGCGTCAAAGTAAGTTGAGATAATCTCTTTTTCTGCCTATTGTTACAGATTTTAGAACTGTCTAATAGTTGCTTTCATCTTGAGAGCTCATGAGTTATCAATAAAAAATCTTAAAATAAGGAATGTTAAAAATATTGTCCTCTGTAAAAATTTTGTGCCAAAAAAGAAAGGTTTTAAAATCACAAAACAGGAAAGATCATGAAAGTTTTTCTTCCATTAAAAATTAAGAAACTCAAACACTTCAAATTCAATTAAAAGTAATTAAAAATTGGCATCAATATTAAAAAAATGCAAAACTTATTTTACACAAAAAAAAGGAAAAAAAACCCTATTAGAAATGGGTATAAGATATATAGTTCTGCCCAAGACTCAACAGCTTACTTATCTATCTCCCTAATCAACCCACTGTCTTTTTTATCTGTTTTAAGAGAGAAGCATAGCTGTACCCATATCAGGCTAGGCCTGTGGTGAGTCGGAGGCCTTACAAGTGATGGCCTGATACTGCTTTTTTGGATTTGTGTAGGATCAGATGCCATTTTTTTCCCAGCTAAATCACAAGTAGTGCTTTCTCCAAGGAAAAGACAGGGTTTGGAAGCTGAAATGGGAGGAGAGGAATGAATGATGAGTGAATGGAAAATCTTAGTCTTCCCTTGGGCTTATATGTTAGGTAAATTCACTTGAATAGGCTTGCCAAAAAACAGTTTACTTCACATACCCTGGTTCTTGAGTTTTTACAAGCTCATTTTCACTATGGATTTCTCTTTTTCTCTGCCAAGTATATTTATAAAACAACATCTTTTTCTCAGTCTCAGCACTACTCACAAACCACTTCACAAGTTGTCAAAAGCTTAGTCAAGCACTAAGAAAACCCAAACTCAAATAATTAAGTTAAACTCAGAACAAATGTTGTCAGCCTGTGTTTAGACTGAAGTTTGTTACATCTTTCAGATAGCAAGAGCTTGAAAGCTTACTTTTCTCAATTATACTAGCTAGTCTAAAAATAAAATAGTACTTACTTTTCCTTGTAAACTTTGCTTCAACAAATCAAAAAAAAAGTCATTGTAGAGCTTGAAATTAGCCAAAGAGACAAAACCCTGAAATTTACTAGTAATGCCTTTTAATATCCAAAAGTAGGAAAAGAAATCTGGATAAAAGATTAGAAAGCTGGTCTCCCATTTATTTTCCCACCACTCATTCTTCTATGCAAGGCTTTGGTTGAATGGTGCTTGTTCATAACCAATAATTTACAACGGTTTTGTTCTCAGAATGCAGAATTCTCAGTCAAAATGTGTCAGACCTTAGGCCAGGGCAGGAAAAGCACCACCCAACCCTTTTTTTCTAAACATTTTCCCAATGATCCTTTAGAGTTCAAAGAACTAGGTTTCTAGCCCATGTTCATCTACTGTTCACTATGTTGCAGTGACAGGAGTCAAATCTCTAGCTTATGACATAGTGAGGGGTCTGTTTCATGTGAGCAAAGGGTGTGAGCTCCACTACTTGCCTTTCATTAATGGCTGGAACCTGAAGGCACCGTAAAGTGCGGAAGAACATGTTATGTTTCTTCAATAGAAGTGGCTTCAATGTGAAGTGGCTTCTTCAATAGAAGAAGCATGGACAAATTCCTGTGCAAAGGAGCTTCCCTGATAACCGGAAGAAATTGCCAATACTTAGATCACTGTTAGAAGCCAGTTTTCTTTCAGTGGCACAGAACTGCCTGCTCTGACTCCGGCTTTTTTTTCACTAGTCTTGCTGTTCACAGGCTTGCTTACCCACAGTGGAAATGATAGGGTAAATGGTTCCCCTGAAAAATAACCTCAATGGGTTTGGATTGTTTTTTCAGGCAGGTCTAATTCACTCTACAAGTACAGGAACATTTGTGCTGTACATTGAAAGAGAAGGAAAGACACAGGGAGGTCCTGGGGAGCATCAGCTTCTAGCACACTGCTCTGGAAGAGTGTTTCAACTAGCTTACTCTCTATTTAATATTTGAAATTAAAGGACCTCTTCTACTTTTTTACCTGATGATATCTGGCTCAATCCTTCAAGAAGCTTTTTTCTGGTTTGTTTTCCTTTTCTTTCTTTTAAAAATTAAGGATAAATGTGAATGAAAATATCAGAGTATTACATTAAAATGGCTTAATTATTGCTTGATAAGTAAATAGATTTAGATCTAAAACTCCTTTCAGTTATACCCATACTGGAAAGATTATAATTTTTTAAATCTAGAAAATTTTTCCCTTGTTGTCAGAAGAGCAGAAACTACCTTGGCCTTTGTAGTTTCACAGTAGAATATCAAAAGATTATCTACACTGTCTGAATATTGCATCAAAAAGTATGGTAGAACACTCCAAAAATGTTTGCAAATGAATTTGTGCAAGCTGCAGTGGCTTGGCTTTTCTGGGCTGCTTTATGAGGGCCTGAACAGCTCTCTAAAAATCTATTCTGAATTGACAAAAAAACATTGCCAAAGAGGGCAGTAAAATTTAATTTTACAGGAATAGCAAACTGTATATGACAACTCCCAGGTTTTAAGTAGGCTGTCTGTAGTAGATGTTATGTGTTCTGGCATTTTTGTTACTCCATCATGACAGCATTAGTCACCCTGATAGAGACTATTTTTTGGTTAGTAACACAGGAGTCTTATGATTATGAAGTGTCCTATTACTCTATAGATATTTAATTGACATAGAAAGGATTAGGATTAATTTGTCTACAGTCCATGTGTTTCAATGTTGTTACACTAAAATTAATCATTAATTAATCCCTATTTAAATTATAGTATTGGCATTATTTGTTATAAATTGTTCCTGTGACTGATCTCACTCATTCCTGTCTGTCCTTAATCTGTGGTTGCAAGTACAGAATTAGCAAGTAATGAAACTTATTAGGAAGGATTGAGTGT
>JAOXNG010000026.1:22117429-22133140 GCA_028566535.1 Scolopax minor | reverse complement strand
GGGGGGGGTCAGACTAGATGGCCTTTGGAGGTCCCTTCTGGCCCAGACCATTCTATGATTCTATAGGACAACTTAGAGGATGAGGGAGGAAATTTCTGTAAGGGTGGAGTTTCAGCAATTGCTGAGTCTTCAGCTGCTATGGCTGCCAGTGCACTTGATGCTATTTGTTGAGTGCTTAAAGCTGAGGCTGTGTCCTGGTGAGCCCACCAGAACTGCGAGGGGAACTGCAATATCCCCCAGAGCTGTGGTCCTCTGTCAGGGGTCTCCCACCTCTGTCACAGCTGTATCGTGTCGGGAGGGTGTGAGAGGCACTGGGAATAGCAGAGCCCTGGGTTAATACATGGTATTGGGAGGAGGGTGCAGTTTTCATCAAAGCTCTTGCAGTTGTTTTTCTGCGTTGGGATGGCAGGGGTGTCAGTAGGTTGGACAGAAGCTTTCGGTGATTCTCGGAGGAAGCACACCCGTTCCTGACGTGAGTCTGTCCAACCTTCCCAGGAATATGCCTCCACCGTGCGGCGAGCAGTACAGTCTGGGAATGTCAATCTGAAGGACAGGCTCACCATTGAGCTACATGGTGAGCGAGCCCGATCAGGGCACCTCAGAACTCTTCTGAATGTCCATAAGTGAAGCTGTGCAACTTGCATGCATTTATCTGTGAGATTTCCCTTATGAGGAAAGGCTGAAAGAGCTGGGACTCTTTAGCCTGGGGCAGAGAGGGCTAAGGGGAGACCTTATTAATGCTCATAAGTATCTAAGAGTGGGTTAAAGGAGGAGGAAGCTGGACTCTTTTCAGTGGTTCCCAGTGATAGGATGAGGGGCAACAGGCACAAGCTGGAACATGGGAAGTTCCACTCAAATATGAGGAAGAACTTCTTTCCAGCGAGGGTGGCAGAGCCCTGGCAGAGGCTGCCCAGGGAGGTCATGGAGTCCCCTTCTCTGGAGATCTTCAAGCCCTGCCTGGATGCTCCTGAGTGATGTGCTCTGGGCAGCCCTGCTCTGGCAGGGGAGTTGGACTGGATGGTCTCTAGAAGGTCTCTTCCAACTCTGAAAATTCCATGATTCTGTGATCTTCCACCAACAGTAGCTTTCCTTCCTCTTATAGGCAAGAAAGTATTAAATTCTCTTGTCATTTGTTCTTAAGGTGCCAGTCCTGGAAAACTCTGTCTGTTAAATCAACTGCAGCTAGGAAAAGGAGATTCTTTCCCATCAATAGAAAAACCATTATTTTTTTAGGGACTATTGAAATACTTGTTGTGAGACATTTTTTTTGCTGTTTCTAAAAGCCTTTGTTTAACTATTTCTGTGATAATAGAACAATATACAGACAGAGGCTGGTGGGGGTGTAATGATAAAAGGTCTCATCCCGTTTATATGGAATCCTGGAGGTATTTTATTAGTGTGAGACGGTTTCCACCTCTGACATGTGAGGTTTCAGAAACCGTATTCATATCTACTCCTCAGAGGAGTGTTAGAGCTTATTAGCAATTAATTCAATAGTAATCAGTATAAAGACTTTAAGTGTTTAGACCTGTGAGCTGGAATGCATTGCACAATTACAGTAAGCCCTTCAGAGAAGTTAACGGGCCATTGTCCACTTAGAAGAGACTGGGTGGGAATACCTTCCTCTGAGTTAAACTGCCAAGGGTTCTCGTTGAATATGGTATGATTTTAATATTCTACAGAAAACTGTATTAAAGGGAGGCTAAGGGAGAAATCTGGAAAGGTGCAGCAGCAATTTCTTCTTTTTATTTCATTAGCTTGCGTAGCTGTGCCAGCACACGTTCTAGCCAATCTTTGTTAAAATAAAAAAATAATGCTATCATTCGCAGGCACGTTTCCATATGAACAGAAACAAAGACTCAGTAGCACAAAGCTTCATCTCATAAAGAAATCTCTTCAAATATTCTGGTAGGTTATGAGAATTATACTATTTTTTTTTTTTACTATTCTTGTTTTCTGAAAAGCCTTATAAATGCAACTATCCTTAAAAAAAAAGAATAAAATAGTTGGGTTTGCAGCAACTTTGATACATGATTTGTTAGATCAAACCAGGCCAGTTTGAAGTACACCTTTGAAGTACAATGAGAAAATAATGTTTCAGTGCAAGTTCATATTGTGTGTGTTATTTCATAACTTTGCACGAAACGGGATGGGCTTTGCTTCTGATTGAAGCCTGAAGTTGTTGTTTTAAGAGATGGGCTCTTTGTAACCTTCCAGGAAATGCTGACCTGACTGTGGGCTGTGCTTCTCCTCTGTAACAAAAGGAGGGGGAAAAAAGATAGCTTTTACTGGCACGGGAAACTGGCTTTACTTATGTCATTAATCAACCCTGTGTTAGAGAACCAGGATGCCTCTTGTGTGAACTGTTAACATTTAACACATTTCTAGCTGAATGGTTAATATTTAAGAGCTACTGACAACTATGCAATAAGTGCAATTAAAATCTCCATAATAGACTACAGTTTTAACCCCAGATACCAATAGAGTTCAATGAGGGAAACTGAAATTTATTGATGACCAAAAGAACCTTAAATTATCTTTGTGGCTGGCAGAGTACTTGTTTGAATTGAGATATTTTAAAAAGAAATTGAAAGCTTAGATCCCATCTTCAATATGATTTGAGGATCAGAAATGAAATCTTAAAAACTGAAGGAACTATGAGTTACTGTCTTATTAGCACTTGAAAATGTGGCTTGGTTTACTTAACTAAAGGATAGAGAAATGTGATAGCATTTTCGATAAAATTTAAAAGAAAATATGTTTTTTTTACAGTTATTTGACCAAAAGCAATGTTTTCTGTGAGACAGTGTGCATTCTGGCATTTTCAAAGAAACCCACAAAAACTGACATGAAGTGCAAAGTCAAAGCACTGTGAATTATTAGGCTAAAACAAAGTATACATTCTTAACCTATTGAAATATTTTATTTAGAAACAAAGACGTGTAAGTGATAGAGAAACATGCAAAGACAAACTTCTTAATTCTGCTGAATGGACCTAAGTGAAGCTTTGTAGATAGCTCTGTTTTACAGGATAGTTCTTTACTTTTTGGTTGTCTACAGTTTTTTTTTCAATTACTTTTTCAAAGAAGAATTTAATGGTCAAGTACATAGACTCTACAATAGTAAATATAGAAAATATTGAAAATATAGAAAAAAATATAGAAAATATTAAGTATAGAAATATCCTTTCTTTTTCCTCTCTCTCTCTCTCGAGCTTTTCTGCAGAGACTTTTCTGTGATTTATCTTTTCAAGTTCTCCTAATAAAGAATTGGCTACTTTAACGATGATGGTGAAGTCCATGGGATTCAAATATATTATATGAGCCTCAAATGAAAAAGTGAAAAAGAGATTTGGAAACTTTCTCTAGAAAGTTTTACTGAAACAACTGAAAAAGCTTGGACTTTTCAAAGAATTGCTAGGGGGCTCTTTCCTGATATATCAAGGAAATACCAGGCCTTTGACCAAAACCACATACCAAAGCAGTGGTGATGAGCTAATTGGGACTCTGCGGCCCGTGTCGTTTCAATTCACTAACCCAGAGGAGGAAGGAAATGGAGACTGAGGAGGGGGACTGGCCTCTTCCTGTCCATCAGGACTGACCAGACTGACAGGGAAATGCAGACCAGCCTGGAGCTTGGGATGTGAGCTGGGAGAGCAGTTAATGCTGCGTGTTTTAAAGATGGAGGGGGGGCTTGGGTGACCTGTCCCAGGTTACAGTTATTTTCTGGCTTCCTGGTTATTAGTTTGTTGTCTGAAACTTAATTTAGTTTTGTAATATAAACCATAGCTGAACAGTAGTCTTGCTGAGCAATATTAGTCCCTTTCCTGATAATTGTTACTCAGCCTAGAAAACATATCAAACCCTTTACACCTTCTCTACCAAAATGTTTTTGTTTTTTTTCTCTTTTCCCCTTTACTCTTAATTATTTTATTTGAAACACTGTCTTCATACCATACGACCCAGCAATTCTCATTTAAAGTAGAGGGAGCACAAAATTTAGGGCTCTGCATTACCATGAGAAGATAACATTAGACTTGTGGAAGCCAGATGCCTTTCCTCAGTTCCCACGTGCTGGACTCAGGAGGGAGAAAAGCCCCACTGCTGTCAACTTTGCTGGAGTCCATGAAGTTCAAGTCCACCATCTAGCTTGGTAGGGGGGCTTCTAGCTGTACCAGGGGATTTCTGGCAAAGAGAAGATGATGGACTCTCCAGGTCAGACCGGATTGAGATTGGATTGATAGGGTAGGGATCTTAAGTCACTGTTATTTTACAGTACACAGGTACTTTATCACCTTAGAGCTTTTCTCAAAGCAGGGGACTTTCATTGCACTTTGTAGGTGCTACTGGAAGGCTGGTCTGATGGCACCTGGACCTTTGAGCACTTACAAAAGTAGCTCCTGGCATAAAATGACATTAGCATATATTTTGTACAAAAAAATACTTTAAATAGGAATCATGTGTCCAGTCATGAAGAGATGGGTCTAAACCCACAACATTCATAGTGTTTCCCTACTATGGTAGGTGTAGATCTCTTCATTTTTACAGGCCTTGCTGCTGCTGACCTGAGCTACTTTTGTAAGGCTGTGGTGATCTTTGCTCTTCAAAGGAATAAAACTGTTTGCTCTTGTGGTGGCAATAAGTTTTCTTTTGCTTGTATAAATCACTGAGTGTGTGTGTTTAAACATTTCAAAGTGAAGTAACAGCATTTTTTCCAAGTCCAGACAAGCAAGATAAGCAAAATTTATCCCATTATTTGTTTTAATCAGGAAATACTAAAGGATTTTGTGTTCTATCCATTTTATTATGCTGACTCTCTAAGTCATTTCAGGAGCTGGAATAGCTTGGTGTTATGTTAAAACAAAGTTAGTCTTTCTGGAAGCCCTCTATATGCAGAGCAGTTGATGAATGAGATCTTAAAATGAAGTAAATTAGGGTAGTATCTTTGAACTGTTCCATGTCTGTAGCTTGTCTTTGGTTTGTTGGGTAATTTCCTGTGAAATGGAACCATTCTCAGTTAGCATGCTCTTCTCTTTGATCTTGTATAGGGCTGTTTCAATGTCATGTGACTGGAGTAAAATGCTCCTCTTAATCACATCTACAAAACTGAGATGGCACTTACCTACATAAAATGAAATAGAAGGTAATGCTCAAAGGTGCTGGTCTTTCAGCTAAGTTGGACATCTCTGCTGTCCAGCCCAATCATTCATTTTTAGGACTAGCAACTATGATAGTTTGTTAATTTTGCTTTTAAAAGACCAGGCTGAACTCCAGGTCAATCGAAATGCATATTTTTCATCTCCATTTTAGCAAAAAGTTCAAGACACTTTTAAAACTTCAGGTCAGAGCTTTCTAATGGACCTTGAGAGAAAATCATTGTCATTTCTCTCCCACGCTAGCGTGGAGTTGGCCTTTGTGAGTCACAGCATCTTCGAAACAGCGGTGTGTGCTTGCCATCTCTGCATTTTCTCTTTGGAGCTCGACAGGGCTGTCACATTGCCTGCTGGAGGATAAATAGAGTGGTGGAAACTTCCAGGGAAGTCACGTAAAGGCTTTTGGAAGTTAGCAATTGTACTGTGGATGTGCAAGTTTATGTACCTACAAATCAGTGGGTTTAGCAGGGAGGGGTAGTGTGTTGTGCTTGTAAGGTGCAAAGCTGAGTCTCATACAAAAAAAGAACATTCCTAATAGAGATTCCTGCAATTGCTGGTTATTGATCTGTGGAAAACATCCGTCTTTCCCAGATAACACTGTTCTAAGGGAGAGGAGGCAGTTCTGGGAGTGTTGTTGCAGTTACTTAAAGTAATAGTGTTTTATTTTTTATATAATAAACAATGATACTACTGGTGTGTGGAGATCATTTTAGATGTTACATCGTTTTTCTTTTTTTTTTTTTGTAGTTAGAACTTAATTGATGTTTAACTTTTGTGGTTTTTTTTACTTTAAAGCTGCTTTGATTTTTTCAGTGGAAGGTGGAAAGCAATGATGCTTTCACTCTTGTGTCATCACGTTGATACACCCACACACAGGGTGTGTATGCTCTGGGAGGGCAACAGAACCCCACTACTCTTTTTGAGTGTTTTGTTTGGTTTTTAAAATAGAAATAATGATACTGATAAAGTAATAATTAATGCTGGATTTCTACTGTAATAGAAATAATGATTACAGCAAAAGTTGAAACAACTCTGGCATGTTTACTGCATGTAACAGCAGAAAGCTTTCAGCCTTTCTGTTCTGGTCTGTCTTTGGAAAAGTCCCTTTCATGAGCATTGAGACCAGGTGTAAGAGGATGGTCTAAAGAAGGTACTCCTGGGCTTCAGAACTCAGCTGAAGTGGTGTGGCAAACAGTGCTGTTAAGTAAAGTTACTGATTTACCTTGATAAGAGGGAACCAATTAAATTAGCAGCACTGGGGTCCAGAGTACTACTCAAGGGAAAAGTTAAAACTTCTGCCTTGGTTTTATAACTTTCAGAGTGAGAAGCCTGTAACAGTATCTTGAATGTAAAATCAGCCACATGTTCCCCTACAACAAGAAAACAGTAATTCCAGGAACATTAATGTTTTTGAAGTTTCTTGTTTTGTTTGAGACTGCTTCTAATGGTGGTTGTAACCTATTTGCAAGATGATCAGATTGTAATTGTCAGTTATACAGGGCAGCAGTGTAATTGTGGGCACACTTACATACTGAGACTTTTCTCTTTGAGAGTACATTGCCAATCTTACTTGGCAATGCAAGTAAGATTTTCTATTGAAGATGACTCTGGAATTAAAGATTTTTACGGTAAGTTGTCTACTGTCTTCAGGTATTGGCATTTAGCATTTTGATTCTGGGTGCTATTTCTCAATCCTTTATTTCTGTTTCAAGTGCTCTATTAATTGCAAACCAGATGTTAGCATTTCAAGTGGTTTGTTTGGGATGTGTGAGTGGCAGGTGTGGTTTTTTTAACAAGAGACAATACAGAAAGGCTCTGAAGGTTCACTCAGTCACTTTATCAGACAGGTTCTATTCTTTAGTCAGCCTTTTGTTTAATTCAGCCCTGGGCAGAAGAATTGGGCTGAGAAGTAGTTGAGAAATCATGATTTGGCACTAAGGAGGAATAATGTCTTTTTGCATTCTCTCCACATGCACCCTCTAGTCTGAGGGTAGATTTTAATCCCTGTGATATGTCCCATTCTGCTGAGTGGCTTGAATTTCAGTCAGGGGGCTAAGGGGCCAAAATCTTGTTACTGACATTTAAAGCAGACTAATTTGTCTGCAGTGCTATGCACAGTCCTTGTAATTGAAAAATTCAAGGCAAATGCCAAGTGGCTGCAGAATGTCTTTTTTTTTTTGTTCTCTTTTTTAATTTTTGTAAGGCACTTAAAGTCTGGGTGAAACATCTGTTCCTTCCTCCTCACAGCCCATTTTGGAGATTAATATCATTCTAGTGAAATCTCACTGCGATGTGTGCTGCTGTTCACTGAAGATGTTTCAAACACCTACACAAAGACTAATTGCAGTTTCTGCCATTCACTGCCTTGATTAAAAAAAAAAAAAAACCCACAACAAACCAAAAAAACCAACCTGAATTTCAGAAAGGTTTATGAGCTAAATTAGAATTTCCAGTCTCAGTAACAACTGCAACTGGAAGCTGTGGCAGAAAGTACTTGAAAACATGGAATTATTTGGCATTGCCCATGCCATATGTGCTAAGAGATCACTGCTTCTGCAAACACAACTGTTCTTTTGCCATCCGTTTCTGTCCTCAACATCAAGAGCGAGGAGAGTGTGGAGCTCAGAGGGGAGATACATTTAAAGACATATATTGGTTTGAGTCCCTTTCTTCTGCACAACTTCTCAGTTTGGCTTCTGGGAGTCAGAAATTCAGGCTTGAAATACGTTGTCTTTTCTGTGCAGAGATAAATTTCCTGTATCTCTGCAGTCCATTAAAAATCCAGATGCTGGTGAGTAACGGTGGTGGGTGCATACTATCCAAAATTTCATACCAACCAACTTCCTTGAGTTTTGGCACTGCCTATGACTGGGTGCAGCACCCTCCACTGTGCAGAGCCATTTACACAATGCTTACAATGATGACAAAACCTGTTTCTGTCTTTAGATCATTTTTGGGTCTTGAAAACAAGTGAAAAGCACTTCTATGAGCTGGTCTGACCCCTGGCTGGGCTAACAGGTCGAAATGGGGTTGAAGGCCTTTTTGCAAACAGAGGCTTTTTTAGAATTAATGTCCTTTTCCTTGGCTATCAGACTTACCACTGCATATTTGTTATAACTTCTCTTTGCAAATAGACTAGTACTATTCGACGCAGCTGACTGCTGTGAAATACAGAGGTGTTTTTGTCAGTTCCTGGAAAAAAATGACATTTCAGTTTGTCTCCCCTTCATCTCAGGCTCTCTCAGTTGGTGTGAAACTGTGTAGGTCTGGTGAAATCAACAGAAGGGTTGTTAGGAGGAGTTACTGTCCCTTGCTTTCTGGTACTGTCTGTGCAGCTGAGATGCCTTTGCTGTGACCACCTTCCGTGTCGACTTAAAGTAATCTGCTTTTTTTGGCACCGACATGGATTGGGACTGCTTTCACAAGCATGCCCATGAGATAGTAGTACAGTAACAGCTGTATATTTAAATGTCAATCATTGTAATGCAACGCCATCGAAGCCACCAGTGCTATTTTAGAAGACAGATCTAGCAACAGAGGGCAAGTAAAGGGTGCTTGTTGTCAGGGTGCTTCCAGTCATGATGGTAAAATCCCCATGAAGAAGGTGGAAATCCCTGTGGCCTGAATTTCTTTTTATGAGAATCATGATTCAAAGGGTAAAGTAGCTCAGTTAATTTATTGTCCTGAAGTGTTTTTAAAGATACATCTTAGATGAGTGAGATTATAAACCAGAGAGGAAAGAAAAGGTACCCTGAAGAGAGAAGCAATATGTTTTAGTGAAGATAGCTATATATACAGGCACATATATTTTAAGGTCAACATTTGAAGAGCTCTTTACTCAAAACTCAAATCTGTTGCTGCTCACAGAAATGAAATTGTGTGTTTATCTAAGCCATTGAGATGTAATTTCAGTTTATACCATGTTAGCACAACTAATCCTTTCAGTGATGTCCAGCTTCTGCCAATTCAGTCAATGGACTAATTGTGTGAAGTGAAGCATACAAGCACAGCAGTGTTTTATGTACTACATCTCACCACTTCCTGACCCTGTCTCACTGCACACTACCTTCTTGCAGTCTTCTAGCCAGATCTCTTGTAGAGTCAGAAATGCCCAGATTAATTTTCCCTGCTTTGACAAGCTTCTTTACGTTGCAGGAGGCCAGCTTTTATAGTGCATCCATAGGAAGCGTCTCCGCTACAGCCTTTCACCACCCAGGAGACAGCCTGAAGATGTAGGCAGCTGGCAAATGTGAAAGCAATGAAGAGGTGTTCTGAGGTTGGCAGAGCTTTTTATAGTATGCGTGTTTTCTGGGAAGGGCATAAGAAGGGAGATAAACAGGAGAAGATTGTGGCAAGCTGAGGAGTAGCTGTAGTGGACCAAGATGTTCCAAAGAGAAGATCACAGCAAAAAGGTAAGGGTGCCAACTTCATCCTGTCCTTTTCCCTGCTGCTTGAATATTCTTCTTAACATGAGCAATTCTTCCTTTAAAAAGATATTTTCTGGAGAACCCTGTAAATACTTTAGCAGCTATTCAGCATTACTTTCAGTAGTAATTTTTATACCTCACTCTAGCTCCTTCAATTTCTACCCTAAAAGTGTTTGGGTTTTTTGCCTAGAAGCTCTTCGGACTGATCAAATATTGATAATAATTCAAAGATCAGAAATATCTCTGCATATAACTACTGTCTATAGGGTAACAGTCAAGCCGCAGGGGGGGGAAGTCATACAGCAGTTGAAAGTCCTACAAAAGACTTTGACTCAAGACTAGAAATAACTGAAAATAACTCTGAAACCCTTATTCTTAGGTGAACTTAGGTGAAGTAAAGATTTTTAATTAAGGGTGTGCTGGCAAGGATGTGCGACTAAAATGTTTATGAATCTCTGTTGTGAAAAGCAGTGTCATAATGTCATGCGTCTATCCGAGCGGTGAGCTCCAGGGGGTTAAACAGATTGTGTTTGAGTCTAATAATGCAGAGTCACAGAATGTTCCTTGGCCAAAGCCTACTATCAGCTGAGTAAATGATGAAATTCCTTGTATTGATATGGATTTGGGCCAAAACCTGAGGAATTTTGAAAATCCCACTGGTAGTGTTTCTCAGCTCAATTGTTTTCATGTAGCTTAAAGTAGATCAATATTCATCTTCAGTCATCTAATTTTTCTTTCCTGTCTCTAAGCATATATCAGGAAGTCTTACTAAAAATGATAATGTTCACAGTTTTAACTTCTCTTATTTTAAAAAATACCTAAACTGGCTTTCCCTAAACCTCCTCTGTGGTCTTCATTCCTGAGCAGAGAGCATACATGGAAAACAGTAGTACTGTACATCATTGCAAGACTTTTTATAACATTATGAGAAACAAAAGAGGGCCATTAAACGATAGCGTAGCGTGTGATGATGACAGCCTCCCAGATGGAAATAAAACTTCCCCTGCTTTTGAGTAAGACTTGGTCTGAATGCTCCTGAAAAAATTCTATCCCTAGTTCTTTGGTCTTTTGGAGAGCATCTAGTAGGAGACGTCAAACAACATTAGTTGCAGCAATTGGCCTTGATAACCACTTCTAGTCTCTTGGTTATTGAATTTCTGCTTCAAATCAGGCTTTATATGTTCAAATGGGACCACATTTGTCACCTGGTGTTTTGGAAAAACATGCCTGGAAGCTGAAATGTGTGCAGTAGCTGTGGGACTGACTGCCTTCAAAATTTGAGTTGGGAATGCTTGGAGGGCCATCTTTGCTTGGATGAAATGAGCACTATTTTTTTTTGCCAGAAAGTAACAGATGATAACTTCCTAATATTTCTAAAGCATGGCAGATTTTGAGGCCTGGACTAGGTTTCAAAGTTATTAAAATTAAATTGGCAACGGGCCAAGTCAAGTTATTAAAATTAAATGCATGCATATAGGATTTCCTGCGTAAGGGTCTTGATACCTTTTGGGTCTTAGCACAAGCACTTCACAGCCCTGAAATTTGCCCGAGAAGTTGAGAAATGAGGTAAATTTGTAGAACACTCTCAATGGTCTGGACTGAATGACCAAACACTCATGTGCCTGAACGACTGTTCTTGTCATTTGTCTTTCAGGTCCTCGGGTTCCATCAGCCACCAGCTGATCACATCTCAGCAGCGTAGGTGTTGTCATGAGGATCAGGAGGAGTCCTGTCTGCTTCACAGCTTGTCTTTTGGTCCTGGTGGGTAAACCAGAGAGAGCCCAATGTAGAGGTGGAGCACACATTTTAAGAGAGCTGACAAGCCAGTTCCTGCACATACATGCATCTGTGTAGGAGAACACCAAGTCCAGGGGGCTCTGTGGCACTGCATGGATGTAAGAACTGTTCCGTGTGTGGGGTCAGACTCTGCTTGTTGAGAGATGATGCTCCGACGAGGATTTATTCTATTTCTCCCCCGACTTGTAGGCCTGCTGGTGGTGGCCTGTTGCTTGGTCTCTATTGTTTATATGTTGGCTTGCACACCCAAGGGTGACAACCAGCAGCTTGTCTTGCCAAGAGTGCACAGTCCGACTGTGAAGGAAGGATATGAAGCCATTTTGCAAGAACGAGAAGAGCAACACCGCAACTACATCATCAGCTTGAAGAAACAAATTGCCCAGCTGAAGGCTGAGCTTCAGGGCAGGAACGTGCAGCTTAAGAACGTGCAGGACCAGTACCCAGACCCCTTAGACATTCGGCTTGACCACAGTAACCCAGAGAAGGTCCAGGCTAACCTGCTGGCTTTCCTCCGTTCCCAAATAGACAAAGCAGAGGTGCACAGTGGTGTCAAGCTGTCCACAGAGTACGCAGCTGTGCCCTTTGAGAGCTTTACCCTGCAGAAGGTCTACCAGCTGGAGACCGGGCTGACGCGTCACCCGGAAGAGAAACCTGTAAGGAAGGATAAACGAGACGAGTTGATAGAAGTCATCGAGTTAGCTGTTGGGAGTTTGAACAATCCAGAGGGGAACAGCGATGCAAAACACCACGTATACACAGCCTCTGACTTCATTGAAGGTTTGTATGCTGGCAGCAGGTTAGAAGGTCCACGTAGTGTTGGCGAGAGGTTCTGGTGTGACTGCATTGCTGAGGGAGATGGGCATTACCTCAGAGCCCAGATGTCTGGGATGATGTTAGTGCTGTCATCCAGCGATGCCGTCTCAGGAATAACTGCAGAATGGCAGCTTTCCCAGGGAACAAAGCCTGCCAGTCTGTCCTAGTGACCACCAAATGTGTGCTCACCAGTCACGTGCTTGCCTCAGAGCTGACAAAGTAAGGAGGCAATGACCAGGCTGCAATCCCAGATCTGCAGTTCAAATCCAAACTCCAACGTTACGCTTGCTTCCACCTGCACAGCTCTGCCAGAGTCAGAGGGGCAAGACTGGTTTTGAGGACTGAGGAGTTCAGTAACTCAGCTGGTATCACCTGGAACTTCAAATGACTAGCAAAGCTTAACCTTTGCAGGGTATTCCAATATTGCAGGTGGTGCACCTTAGCCCTTGGATTCTAAAATGAGCTAAACAGCCTTTACCCTCACGTGTAAGATTGAGGCAGTAACTGTGGATTTTTAAAATGCCACTTTTAACAGTTTTTACTTCACGTCTTCTGTCACTAAATCCAGTCAGATTGCTTTTTCCCAGCCAGCCAGAGGCACCAGACGTATCCCAGGAGTTCTGATGTCTCTGGGGTTGATACCTGTTTAGGTTAACCTCTGCTCCATGGCAGCTCTGAATTAAAATGGCAGGGACATACACAGCAGAAACATGGTATCAGACAAGATTTCACAGATCTTGTTTCCAAGGCTTATTGACCGTTTCTTATTCAATGAGAGTGCTACATTTTTTACTTGTAATAGCAAAATAGGCTGTCCTAGTTTCACTTCAGAGGAGCTGGCATGTTCTTGTTGTTCAATAATGTCTGTAAGTGAGATGTTTGTGCTGCAGACTTAGAGGGCGTGTGGTAAGATGCCTAGCTTTTATGGAATGATGGCTCTAATGTGTTGAACACAAGCCCTCGTGCTTGATTTTGCTGTGGATTGGTTTCTTCATCCAGCATTTATGAATAGAGCAGAGCAAAAAGCATCCTACGTGTGGTGAATATGAAGACAAACTATTGTTGTTGTTCAATGGCCAGTTGTTCATTTCCACTGTTTGTATATGTTTCTCCAGTGGTCATGGTATCCAGTGGCCATACGTCAGGCAGGTGCCTCCCACAGCAGGGACATGAGCTGTTCAGACAGTGGAGACCTTGTTGAGGCAGGTCCTGGCCCCCCTCTGATCCAGGTACTTCCTCCACACCAGTCAAATTTCTCTTGCTCAGACATGGGACCAGGGCACGGGCAGGGAAATGGGAAGTGCTGCTTCATGAATGCATCATGGAGCTACGTGCTTCCAATCTCCTCCTTTCTGTTTGTTGTTCAGTTCATCACTTCAATATATGTTTCTATAATATCTAGAATATGTTTATTATAGGAGCTGAACAGGTATGTATGACTTTGGCACCAACTCTTTCATGCGGGGAAGGTGAGGAGAATGGAGGAGATGTTTTCTGCCAACATCTTAATATTCTATTAAAGTTACCCTTTTAGTTGCAGTCTGGCTTCATGCACAATCAAGGGTCTTTGCTTAAGGAACAGGGCAGAACCTGGTGATCTGGTGTGCAGAAAGGGGAAGGGATGCACACTGCAGTGCTGGCTCTGTGGAGGTTCTTCATGCACTGGTGGCCTTGCTGGCTTTCACATGCCCCAGCAAAATAATCCAGAGGGAGGAAACCCTTGGAGCTGGAGCCCTCCATGTGGCTCAATCTAAACTCAAGAACTGTTCCTTTTGTCCTCCCCCCTTGCAAGGCAGGCCCTTGCTTCTCTAGGTGCAAGATAACAAATTCTCATTCTAACTCAGCAGTGCAAACCAATTTGTTTGCAAATGCAGGGATCAGGGCTGCAAACAAAGGGCTGACTTGGCAGTAGATTTCCCTGCAGAGTTTTCTTTTGGAAGCCTCTGTCACCTCTTGGCAGTCTCTTTTCCCCCATTCTCCATTCCCTTAGAGTGGCAAAAACTGCCCTTCAAAGCATAAATAAATCCATTGCTCTGTATAACTTGAGCAGGAGAAGGCAGGACTGAGTTTTCTGTGCCAATTCCGCATTTCGAGTGTGGTTTGGACTCAGAACTTGTTTTGAAGACAGTGCTCTGCAGGTGCCACTGCCTACACAGTAAATTAGTAATTTAGGCTGGATTCCATGGCAGCTTCTAGCAGCTTTGTCTCAATCCAGCAACATAACAGCAGCGAGCAGCATTACCCAGCTGGCAAAGCCAGCTCTTTTCATTTTCTGCAACTGCTGGGTAGATGGAGCTCCTTGGGCGATGCGGCCCAGGTCTGCACTGAAAATAATGCCACTGACCCCTGGAAGCTTTTTACCTTCCAGCTGCTTTAGCAAAAGCAGCACACAAAAGCTTTAGGCATCTCTTATGTTCTTAATATTGAGGGACGTGCTGAAATCGGGGCCAGAGACAGGATCCAAAACCTGAACTGCCACCCTTGGTAGGCCAGCCGTGTCTGCATTGCTGCCCTATTCAGTGAGCCCTTTGATACCTGCTTTACCCAAGCGTGTTGCTGATCCCAAGCCTTACTAGCATAGAGTGCTTCTCATTTGGATTTTCACTTTTTCAATTCTTACAGGTCCCCTCTCACACCTGCTATCACTTTTCCAGCACTAGTTCATTGCTGACATACACCAATTGGTGGGGTGGTGCAATAAATTTGGTTAAGGTCTCTTCCTCTTTTCCATTTCACTCCTTTATTCTTGTCTTTGCAGTGGAAGAACGTTACTTCAAACGCTTCTTTTCTTTGAGGAGAAATGTTTTGTCTCTGGGGCTGGGGTGTCTTAAAATAAGTCTTGCATCCCTTGCAGTTTCTAGACAAAACCACTTGTGCGTGGGAATTAAACTGTGACCCTAGTACCTTACATCTGAGCTAAACTCCTTCTCAGCAGATTTGCTGTTACTTGAAATTTGGATAGGATTCTCAGACAGTTCTCCTTCCAGAAGTAATAGCTGACACGTGGTGGAATTTTCCATTTTTTCTTACTCAGAACCCAGAGAGAACCACACCTTCTCCCTGGGGCCCGAAATGTATCCATCTGGCTGCTGCTCTGCTTCTCTCTTCCCAGAGGCACTTGGGCTGTTCAGCTGCTATAATCCTCTCCTCTGCCCCTTATTCCTCCTACTTTTATACCAAATTCATTGGTTTTCTGCCACAAGGAGTTAGGAAGAAACAACAAGATCACAAATTTCTGTTTCTTCTAAGTAGAACAAACAGAGCAAAGGACGGCCAACAGAAAGCCAGTTGCTCAGTGGGCAGAATAACAGATTTGGTCATTAATTTATGTAAATGGCAGCAAACCTGAATAGATTTGGAAGTCATTCATTTTCTCAAAGATGTAGATAATAATTTGGGGACTCTGACAAGCCTGGATGTTGTGTCCCGTAAGTGAATGTGATCATAGAATCATAGAATCATCTGGGCTGGAAGGGACCTCCAAAGGCCATCCAGTCCGACCCCCCTGCAGTCACAGGGACA
>JAOXNG010000026.1:22102780-22116561 GCA_028566535.1 Scolopax minor | reverse complement strand
GAGACTACTTTTTTCCCTTCCTCGTAGCTCATCTCTTAGAATTGAGGCTGCTTGACACATCTTTGTGAATCACGTAAAAAGTCCTGATGGCACAAATGAAGTAGTGCCTTCGGAAATGGAAAAATCTTGTGAAAGGCAGGATGTTCTGCTGGATGAGTCCCCAGAGTGACTCAAGACATTCAGGCTCATTTCCAAAGATCTCTGCCTGACCTTGGGCAAATGAGTTTGCTCTCTGCTTCTAAAAAGAAGATACTTAGAAAAGGAAAGAAGATGCTTTTAAAAAGGAAAACAAATAGTTTAAACATGCATCAAGAATAAACATATTTAATTACATGCATTAAACTTGCATGCTTCTCTTCAAGGTAAAATGTTAGGATTATAAATTCTTGGGTTACCATCTTGTGTGAGGGAACCTTGCCCTCACCTAAGGTTCTTATTTTTAGCTGTAGTAGAAGGTCCTGAAAAAGAACAAAACTACAGAGTTAGAAGCAACCTCTGTTTATGTGTGTATAGTACTAGGAGGGACCCCTCAGATCACAACATACATTCTGCTTTAAGGGTCTTTCTTATTTGGCAAAGCTTCCTTTATTCCCCAAATGTAGTACATATCTCTGGGGAAGTGGTATTTTGTGGGCTCATTGTTGCGTGGCTGGGGTGGAAGAGGAGGTAGAAGCAAAGACTTTGACATGTTGCATGGTAGATATTAGTAAATGTGTTAATTTAATTTAGATCTTTGCCAGTTTGCTATGTCAAACTTATTAAACAGCCCTATCTATTTCTCTCTAGGGAAATTGCAAATCAAATTGAATTGATTTTTTTGTTTAGCTTTATATCAAAAGGCTACCTTGAGCTTCCGCAACACAAGACCTGGGTTCAAAAACTGCCTGAGTAAATGAGTGCACCCAGCAACACGCTCGGTTCATCAGCAGCCTTTCTGTAAGAATAAAAGGCCCAGATTCCCAGCCTCTGGCCACCAGGAGGAGGAAATGCAGGGACTGTTGGGTCACCATTCAGATCATCTCAAGTGTGGGCTCAAGTTCAGTAGTAATCCATGGTCTGCACCTTGGGCAGACTATATAGGAAAAGTTAGGGGGAGTCAAGGGCACAGCTTTAAAAGATTAGCAGTAAAAGAATGCTGGAGCTGCTGTCTCACATCATTCATCTGCTACACTGGAGGGAGGATTGTAGCATTTGGTGAATCAGCTTATATTAAAAATAAAGTGAACAACAGATCAGTAAATCTGCATATAGTATCAATCGACTGAAGTGTTCATTAAAAATAAAACACTTAGACAATGAGAGTGAAGATAAGACAGTCCACAGAACTCTGGCCAGATGAAATCACACCTCATGAATCACTAAGATTAAAAAAATCAAAAACATTATTTTGGTCAAGCTGTTCTTCATAACCAGATGGAGAGAAAAAAGGAAAAACAAGTCAAGTGGAAGAGTTTTCTTCCAGACATGTTTTTCTTGTCTCTGGATTTTCTGCAAGAGATGGAAGGCCATGCAATTGTACTCTTCTGCTGGTGAAGTTGTTGGGATAGTTACAGAGGCTTAACAAGTAATTAGAATTAGCATTTAGTTATTCCTTCTTAAACCTAACGGATCTAACTGTGAAAAGGCTTTATTTCAAAATGCACTGCAGGTTCCTTAGAGACAATTAGAGTGGGCAAAATCTATAGCCTTTTTGCCAACTTTATCTCATTTAAGGTATCAAAATAGTGTTTCAGTGGGACATGACTGATAGTTTTATAGTTCATGTCCTCCACTGGGACCAATGGGACCAATTTCACCCATCCAGTATGTTAAAAGTTCATTCCATACATGAAATAAGTACCTGCTTGTATGAATTAAACATCCTTGGAGACTGTCTAGTGCAGGATTGTGTCCTGGGTCTAGCTTCTGAGAAACTCTGTCGTGTCATCCTTGCAGACCATCCCTCACCCAGGAGTGGGCATCATTGCCACAAAGGAAATAAAAGTCTCTTGAGAGTTGAGCAACAGGAGAGTTTTGTCCTGATTGGCAGTGGGTGAAGTTAATGGCTGCTAAGGCCTGGTTGCATGGTTTCCATTAGGGTATTCTCCAGAGAACTTTCCAGAAAGGAGGAAATGAATGTGCTCATCAGGAAATGGCTTTTCTGGGAGATGGGCTAATCACTTATATTGCAGAGAGACAGGCAGTCCCTCTGCAGAACCATTACCATTCGTGCCTGCAGTGTACAGTTGGAGCAGCCTGAAGAAGAAGGACAATTCTGTCTGCTGGGTGGGACTGAGTGTGAGCAACTGGGAACATTTGGGGCTTTGTGACTCAGCCATCCTAGGAATGTGCCGGTGGGAATACCAAATAGCTCCTGCAACCCAGGCTGGGTCCCTCTCAGAGCCTCAACCTCCTCCAAACACTGGTGGATTGCATACTGATTTAAAAGTAAATATCTCATGGCTCTGCTATTTTTTCAGCTTAGGTGTAACACGGGAGGACCTCCCCTCCTTTAATCCAAAAAAAAGCCCAGCTTTAATCCAAAATCTCCTCTCTTTTGTTTTCACGCAGGGATCTACCGCACAGAAAAGGATAAAGGCACCCTGTATGAACTGACTTTCAAAGGAGACACAAAACATCAGTTCAAGAAGATTGTTTTATTCCGGCCGTTTGGTCCTGTAATGAAAGTGAAAAAGGAAGATGTCAATATGGCTGACACACTTATTAATGTCATCGTGCCATTGGCCAAGAGAGCGAGCAAATTTCGGCAATTCATGCAGAATTTCAGGTGGGTTTCCATTCCAGTGCTGCCTTTGCTTTTTCTTACTTGGAAAGTGAGATGCAATTTCAGGATCCTCACTGAGTAAAGTCATGCTGCTTTAACATAACATTTCATTGTGCCACTAAAAAGCAAATTTTGAAATTATAGAGACTGAAAGGCATCTGGCTGCTTACTGCATTGTGATTAGCAGCAAAACCAGTTCTGTTCCAGTCATCTGGGTTTCTGATTTGCATGTGCCTGGCTTATGTGTCTCAGTCTGGTTTGAAGGGTCACACGAGTGTGGCAACAGGAGAATTTCATGCCATTAGGTGCAAAGGAGTATTTCTAAGGAATTAGTGCTCCCAGACACTTTGCCAGGCCTTATTAGAGAAAAGATTAAGGCAAAAAGGCGCAAGAAGGAAATGCATTTGAACTTTTAGGATGGTTACTTTTAAACTTCTTTGATTTTTCAGCACGGAGATGATGTTTGGAGGGAAAATGTAATCGAGATTTAGCTATTAAGAGCTGCCCAGAAAAGATTATGTTAGCAACAGATACTGACACTTAAAATGGAACTTATCTTGCCTAATTAGAGCCATCTAAAAATAGGCTCCTTGTCTAAATTAGCCATCTGATAGTTGCTTGTTTTAGGATGGGAGAAATCACCCTGTGGCCATGCTGATGTCTCTGCTGATTATAGATGAACTCTTGCTGACAAAACTTTGTGCAAGTGAGGCACCATGACTGGCTTTAGTTCACATTGGGCCTACCCTTAGGCTACTGGCTTGATCTCTGGTATTACTTAGATTTTAGTAAACTTACTAATTAGTTAGTAATTACTTAGATTTTAGTAAACGTTTCTTAACAAAATGTCAGAGATCTGAACCCTGGAATATCTTTTGCAAAAAAAAAAAAAGATTAAAAAGTAGGGTCTGTGTAGCTTCTTTACAATCCCCCTCTCGTGTTCTCTTAAGTGCTGGAGTTATTGCCTGCCTGATCATTCTTTCTGGGGATGGATGGCCTGTTTTAACAGTGTCCTCCTATTAATATAACAATCACTGAGAGTTTTTTCCTAATCTGCCTGAAGGATAATCTCCTGTCCCATCTGACAGAGGTGGTGAGCCCATGTGTCAGGACAAGGATCTCTGTCAGTGAATTGTGCTCTCAGGAATACCTTCCAAGGTTCACCCTACTCTGCCTTCCCCACTGGGTGGAGGTGATTGAAGAAAGCTAACTTCTGAAACAAGTCCCAAATCTCCCTCTGTTCCTTAGGGAAATGGGCATTCAGCAGGATGGGAGAATTCACCTCACTGTAGTTTACTTTGGAAAAGAACAAATGAATGAAGTCAGAGCAATACTTGAAAATACCTCCAAGTAAGTACCTGAATGTCTGATGTTGTGCTGTTCATACAGAGCGATTGTACCACAAATTGGAGATTAGATAGCTGGCCAAACTTGTAGTTGTGCCAAAAAATTCTCAACTGCATTGGAGAAAACAGCTTTCTTTCCTTTGTATTGCATAGAAGTGGTGTTACCCCAAAAGGCCCATATCTGTGGTTTTTTGATGTTGGTTTTTAGAACCACAAATCAAATTTTACTGAAGTTATCTCAGTGCAGGTTTGGTTTTGTTTTTTTGTTTTGTTCTTTTTTTTTTTTTTCATTCTGGTAACCTCTTTTTGGTGATTTTGCACAAACTTTTAGGACTGAAAATTCACTTCCAAAGGCAAGTGCAGACAATTTCAGTAGAGCACACAAGAACTAGATGCTTTTGGCCAGGTCTCATCTACTGTGCTTGCATAGCTGTGTTTGTCAACTTCATGTTGCAGTCTAGTGTTCCAAGTTTTGCTGTCATCTGCACGTGGGAGGAAGACCCTGGTATAGATACAGTAATATGACAACAGGCATTTTATATTTGCCTACTAAAGATATTTTTATCCATCTAAGCCTTGTTGGGATTTTTGTGAGGTCTGCCCAAAGAATGCCTGTGACTGGAATGGTAGTGTAGGAATTCACAAGTCAAGCTTTGAATGTAGACATAGAGGAAATCTCCTTGAGACTCAAAGAGGCCATCTCTTACCTCAGACTGCTCTCAGAACTGTGATACTGCAGATTTATAGATTAATTGTTTCATGTTGGGTTCCTGCCCCCACTCGCATTAAGAGCTGGAAGGACAGGATAAGTTGTTGAATGTTTTCCTTCTAGGTCAGCCAACTTCAAGAACTTCACCTTCATCCAGTTGAATGAAGAATTTTCCAGGGGCAAAGGGCTAGACATTGGTGCTCGATTTTGGAAAGGAAACAATGTTGTTCTCTTTTTTTGTGACGTGGACATATACTTCACCGCTGAATTCCTTAACTCCTGTAGATTGAACACACAGCCAGGTACCACGACTCATGAAGTGTATTGTCTTTCAACAGTTACCTGTTATGTAGCAGCTTTCACTGGAGTATTCTTGCCTTCAAATTGATAATGAAGCTGCTGTAAATCATTCTGCAAACTTAGATAACTAATTAAGACAAATATAAAAGTTCCAGGCTTTTGAAAGGTTATAACAGTCCTGCTCCCAGTGTGATTGAATTTCTTGCCTTCAGCACGTGTGCTTTCTGGAACAGGATCTTTCTGTTAATTATATCTTTACATTCACATTCTTATGAAAAGACCACAGGCTTAGTGCAAAACTCGTGCGACTTTGCCTGGATTTGGTCTGGCCTGAAGAGCATCTTGTAAGAGAGATATTTTTTTATTAAAAAAAAAATAACCCATTGTATTTTCCAGGGAAGAAGGTGTTTTATCCTGTTCTCTTCAGCCAGTATAACCCCAGTATAATTTATGGCCACCAGGATTCCATCCCATCTTTAGAACAGCAGCTGGTAAGTACATGCTTCTCTGAATGCCTGCTTTTATTTCGACAAAGCATTTTTAAGGGTACCTGTGCTCTTGGGTAGCAGTTTCCTATTCCTTGTGCACAGTGACTACTACACACACAAAATTAACTAAAGCAGTCACCTTACTGTGAGTTCTGCAGTTAAGCTTCACAGGAAAATATCTTGGTACCATTTATTTTAACCCTTGTTTGATATTTTATACGTGGAACCTAAGAATTTAAACTCTGTCTGCTTCTCTGCCAGAAGGGATTCTCTAATTAGCGAACAGTTCCTCCATGGTGTGCTGGCTTGGGGTGACAGTCCCTCATCTTGCCCTCATTTATTCCTTGCACTGAATAGTTTTTTTTCTTGCATCTTGAAGAGCCAACATTTACAAAAAGCATAGATATCCTTACATGAGTCAGTGAAAACAGAATTCCTGGGGCTGTCCCAGCTATTCTCCCACTTACTTGAAGACCTGCAGCGGCTTTTCCCATCCCACAGTTCATGAGTAAACTGCCTGTGAGCAGCCAGTGTGTTTCTGAAGTGTACCATGTTGTCTCAGAGAAAAATGACAAGCTTGGAGCTGTCTCATCTATACATTTTAATATATTTTTTTATTTTATCCCATTTTTATACATTCAGCCCATGTTAGTTCCCAGGCATGAGGCCAGATCTGTGCTGTTAAAACAAGAACAGTGTTAGTTCTCTGTCCTGGTACTCAGGCTGCTAAGAAAAAAAAAAACAAAACACCAAGCCTTCAGAAATCTTTGAAAGAATTTGATTTGTGCAGCAGCCACTTGCACTAATGGGAAATAATAATGCTAATGTATACAAGTAGCTTGCTGTAAGGGCATCGTTATGGAGATTTCTTGTTACAGTGCAGACCTGACAGATACAATCTTGTTTCCTTTTAATTGGTTCTGCAGTGGCTTGGCTTTTTCAAGGGCAGGAGAAATGAGGAAAGAAAGAGATAGCAACGCAAGCAGTAAAATAAAAAAAAAACCCAACACTGAAGTGAACAAGGGTTATGGACAAAAAGGGAAAAAGGGGAGGCATGAACAAGAAACTGGGAGAGACTATTTTGGAAGAGGATTTTTTGGTAAAGGAAATGCTGGGATTTGTAAATCCAGAAATGGATACTCTGTCTCCTCAGCTTCTATAACTTTGCTGTAAGTGAAGCCAAAATTTTCAAAAATAGCTGCTAAGGTGTAGCTTTGTAGCCAAACCTTCAAGAGCACGCTGCTGTCTTGCTTAGAGGATTAAATACCCGTCCCAATCCCTTGAAACTCTTGGATGTCTCACCAGATTTTGGGTTAGGTCACTCACAGACATGACTTACGACCTGAGGGATCTATACTTGGATATCTGCTTTTGAAAATGATAGCCATGGTTTCTTACTGCTCTGATTTTCTGCCTGTAATAAATAATGTTTTCATGGTCCACCTCAGTAACGTAGTCTGCACATTCATTATTACAAAGGCTTTTATGGTATATATCTACCAACTAACATATCTGGACTTCAATTTTAGCTGGATTAAGCAGTTCTGTAACAGCAAACTTTTTACCACTTTCCTAATTTTTGTGAAAATTAAGGTAATCAAATAGCTGACAGTTGTGCAATTCTTCCAGAAAAAAAACCCCAACACTGTGAATTGGGGTTCATAGTCCAGGTGCCACCATCTTCTCTACAGCAGAGTCTGACTTCTCTAGTTAACCAGTATGTTTCTGACATCAGATTTGAATCCTGCAGAAGCTAATGATTTTGGAGGATGTTTTGCTTCTGAGGAAGCAAATTCTAGAGGATGATGTGATATAGCTCCATTTGGGAGGAGTGGAACAAAACCTGATCATTCCAGATCAAGGAGTTTATCCATGATAGCTAACAGCACACCTGTTCTTTTGGGGCAGAAACATGCAAGGAATATCTACAAAAACTGGTTCAGGATCAGCCATGGATTTACATGGGGAAGAATAAAAGGGCAGTTGTTGCTATTTCTGATACTTTCAGGGACTTGTCTGCTTCTCACACTGAAAGCATTTCTGCTCACACCTAAACGTTGTTTTCCCCTCATGCAGATTATTAAAAAAGAAACTGGATTTTGGAGAGACTTTGGTTTTGGGATGACTTGCCAGTACAGATCTGATTTTATCAACATAGGTAAGAAAAATAAACTCCAATACCTTTGCCTTTTTACTGAAACATAGAAAATTGGGATCAGTTTCCCTTTCCTTGAGTCTGTGCCTCTAATTTGCAGCAGTGCTCTGGTTAGATGTTCAGACTATTCCTAGATGCCATAGAGGTTATAGAATCCAAGCACTGCTCAGCACAAGTAAAGCAATTTTGTCTGATAGTGAAAGATTTGATGCTATAAATGTGAATACTTTGATGTTGGTGGAAAATATGGCTGTTTTAAAGGGCTGACTGGAGCCAGAGAACAGCTGTAGTGCAATTAATAGCATAGAATTTGCTAGAACATATTTCTAGGTTTATTTTGGATTTTGTTTCTCTCAGGTGGCTTTGATCTGGACATTAAAGGCTGGGGTGGTGAAGATGTCCATCTGTACCGCAAATACCTTCACAGCAACCTCATTGTGATCCGAACCCCTGTCAGGGGTCTCTTCCATCTGTGGCATGAAAAGCAATGTCTGGACGAGCTGACCCCAGAGCAGTACAAAATGTGCATGCAGTCCAAGGCCATGAATGAGGGTTCTCATGGCCAGCTTGGCATGCTTGTTTTCAAACAAGAGATTGAGACACACCTGCACAGACAGAAACTGAGCGACAAGAAGACATGAAAGCCAGAAAGGGAGGCAAAAAGCCTCTGAATTGGATTATAGGGCGTTACGGAGAAGAGTTGCTAACAAGAAAAGAGACAGGATGAGACTGAAAGAATGGAGAGTCCAGCAGGATGGCAGCAAAAGATGAGGGAGAGCATTTGTCCTCCCTTCTTCTGTTTTTTTTTTCTTATTAGGGCTTTTAAGTACTCCATTTGCCTGACTGTTCAGTACTTGCTTCTGAGAGAGGCTTGAACACTTGATGAAATTCAAGGTCACGGAGACAATGAATGTTACATAAATGTGTGTTATTCACAATAACAAATGGATGTGCTCTTCCAGTGAAATGTTTGTAAGATGTGTACAGTTATTTAAAGAATTGACCCTTTGGTGGGTCAATAGTAATGAGTTATTTTCTACATCTAGCCTGACATATGTAAAAAGGGTTATTTTTGGCTACGTACAGAGCTTTTCTCTGAGAAGGACATCTGATTGTTAAGGATGGTTAAGCTGGAGTGACCAAAAAATCATTTTCCCTTAAGGGACTGGGACTGGGACGGTGTGGGGGGGACAGCGGGGTGCTAACAGGGTATTCCTGGTGCATTCAGAGACAAGAGGCATCTCGGGAAGTGCTTTCTAAAATTGAGGAGGAGAAAGCCCTACTTGTCAATTGTGATGTTTCAAAATCGCTGGAGGGTAGTGTTTGTTCTCTTCTGTGAACAGTGAACCAAAAGCAATGAGCCATGTCTGTACCCATGGAGCAGAGGGTGTCCTTCTGCTTTAGAATCCTGTAAGTACCTCGAGATTTATTTTTAAATGAAGTTGGTTTTGCTTGGGAATTATTTTGTCATACTTCAGGTTTTCCACTTCTAGCCTTACTAGGAAATTGTGCAACCTTCCAACACTTGGAAAAACGTCTGCAGATGTATATTTCCTATGGATGGGAACTGGGTTCAGTAAGTAAAGTGATATTTCTACACGACCTGGGTGCACAAAGGCAGAAGCTTTACCATGCTGAAGAAAAGGACATGCAACTTCCAGTACTGATTTAGCAGGAGGCTTTAAGCTCTGAATGCCAGGCACCAAAACTGATAAACATTTTCTGACTTTGTACCAAAGTTCTCCTTCTAAACCAAATACAGAATCTTGCCCAGGGCATAACAAGCTTTTTGTAATTAACAAAATAAATTTTTGTGATGGATTACTGGACCCTGCAAAATCTCTTATGATAATTATAGGTGCATCCTAAATATTAGTCTCCCTTTTAACAGACTTTTTTTCAGTTGCCTAAGACTGTTGAAAGCATGAGTTACTGCTCTTATTTATAAATAATTTTCTTTTAGCTGACTGCTGTTTATCATTTTAATATATACTAGCACACAAAAACTCCATGGCCTCGAAAATCCCATTTGCTTACTTAAATGCTGTTTCTCTGAGCAGTCTCTTTGTTTTATAGCTTCAGATTAATTCAAAGCAGTCTGAAAAGAGATTCTAATTTGGTTTTTGGCTTGTAGAAGCTGGGGGAAGAAATATGCAAGGTAGCACTGAACAATGAATGAAGAACCATTTGTCATGCCTCACTATGCTTCAAAAAACGCAACCCCCAAATACGTCATTTAGCATAAAAACTTCAGCAATAACTCAAGGAGGTCCTGCAGATTACTTTTTTGTTCCCAGAATACATGATACATTGTTTATAAAAGGCTTTGTTTAGATGGACTCACTTCACAACTGTTATGCAGTAGGAGGAGACAGGCTTGGCTTGTTGAACACCTATGAGAGCTGTGGTAATTGAGCTGCTCCAAGGTGATGGTTGTTCCTACAGCCCCACTTAACCTGAATTTGAAACTGGATGATGTATGTTATGAAAGTTTCTTCATCATAAGCTGCCTCAAACCTAGCCTTAACTATTTCCATGATGTTTATTCGTTATCTTCCCTTAGGTTTCCCTAAGCCCTCAGCAACTTAATGTAACTTTGAGATCAGCCACACTTGTAGAGCAGGGCTAGACCAGATGGTCTCCAGAGGTCCCTTCAAACCTATATTAGTCTCTACTTCTAAGCAGTGAGCACCTGTAAATTCAACGCTTTGTTACTTTGGGTACCTTGCCAAGCACGTCATCAGAGAATTTCACAAGTTATGTTTTTGAATAGCACCTTTGTGATTCTCTTGCACATCCTTTTCCACAGAGATGCTTCTGCCAAGAATAATGCTATGTGTGCAGTTCCTGTTCCTGAGCTGCAGCAGCCAGTTTGGCAAGAGATGAGATTGAATCAGTGATGGAGAGAGCCAGCCCTCAGCCACTTCAGTGTTGTGCAGGAGAATTGAGTCACAGCAGAAGTCTGACAGGGCTCCCTTAAAGGTGGAGACTGCACTGAGGTGAAGAACAACATGAGAAAGGGAAGCTGCTATTCGCTATGTTTCTGGGAGCCAAGGGGAGTTGTAACAAGTCTTCCAGATCAGTTAGAAAAAAAAAAAGATTAAATGCAAAGGGAGCAGCCACAGAAGCGTAGCTTTTGCCAGGCAGCTCTCTACCTTCCTTGTCTCAGAAACAGCTCGTGATCTTTCTCAGAATGGTAACTGACTGGATCTTAGTTGGCAAGGGAATAGAGATCACCCTGTGTAGACAAGGAATGCATGTGGGGACCCCTTGCTTTAATTTGTGAAGTGCTTAAAGTCTTCTGCTCTGGCTAAAGGCATGGAGGCATGGGACAATCCAAATTGCCGTATCGTTCCAGGTGTCATGATTTCTCCAGCAAGCAATTTTCAAAGGTGACTGCTCTTGTAATCCTTGCACAGCATCCCTTGAAGAAAGAAAGATTCAACAAAGAAGCTCCCCAGCACCCTTGATTCCCAGACACTGCCAGTCATCTCCTTGGTCCACAGACTTTCAGGGTAACTATATTTCAGAGCCAGCCCCAGCCTTGAGGGCATCTGTTCTGGCAAGGGGCAATCAGTGCAGTAATCTAAAAAATGTGTGGATATAAAACCCCAGGCACCTTATTTCTGCAATTTAACAGCCTGCCTCTCAAACTGCCTTTTCAAAAAAGACTTTGTCCCTGTCTTTACCAGCCCATAGGTGTACAAAACAAAAAAAAAAAGGTAGGAAGAGAGAACATTGTGTTGAAGGAACTTTATGTTAAAGTTTACACCAGATGCATTTTAGTAATCTGGACACAACTTGCAACAAATAACTTCATTTTGGAAAATAACATTCTTTACTGGCAAACACTGTCCTGTAAAATACTAATACTGATATAGGCACTGCTTCTTACATTTTTGGGGGCTCTGTTCCTTTCCCTTTCAAATGGTTAATCCTTCTCTATGCAGAAAGGCCAGTGTGGGATTTCAATACAAGTTAAAAGAGTGAGGATCTGTATTCAGAGGCTAAAGGTGTTTAAAAAAATGTACTTTTCATGAAAATTCCTCTTCACAGAGTACACCTTTCACTGAAAGGCACCCAAGGTTTGCTTGGATGTTTGACTTGAACATCCTTGATTTCAAGGGCGTAGCATTTTACAGGATTAAGCTTCACATTATGCAAATTACTACATCAAGACCAATTCACCTCTCCAAGTTGTTCTGTGCCTTCAAGAAGGTATGATCTCGTTTAACTGTAGATACTAATCCATTTCCCAGATGGCACACAACCTTTCATTCAAGAGCAAAAGGCAGCTAGAACATTGAAGTCCCCCAGGAAACCTGCAAAAACCCCACTGAAAATCCACGGCAGTATCTTGCTGTTTGACTGATGACTTCATCATCTCCTTCACTCCACTGGAAGGATATATCCTGGTGCTCTGCAGCTTGCTGGGCTGATGCATCCTTTAACTCAGTTGATATGACAAGCCCAAACAGTACTTATCCTCCCACTGCTTTGTGGTGAAGGCTGTACGATGGAGGCACTTATGGCAACTGTTTCAGGTAGCTTTGGTTCAAAGTTCAGTCTTTGTGAATCCAAGTATGGGGCTGCCCAGTGAGGCTCACGCAAAGAGAGAGATGTAATCTGGTTCTTGGTCTTCTTGGCCACATGGGTAAAGCAACAGCTCCTTCCCCAAGGAAGTGATGGGTTCATCCTGTTGATAGATGATATGATTAAATGCCAGCTTTCAAACAGAGCCTACCTATCACAACATCACAGGATGGACAGCAGCTCTACAGAAGTTCTCCCTGCTTCTGTTACGGTGTGGACGTGTTCATCCCGCTGTGTGATACAGCTCAGTGCCCTGGGGAACTTGGAGGAGGACCCACATGGATGACCTCTGCCTAGAAAGTGCTGGAGTGAGGTGCATGCAGCAGGTAAGCAGGACAGGGTGGCTGTGGACTGTGCTCCTGGCTGCTTTTCGTGTGAGGGACAACAAGGGTGGATCCTGGAGGAAGCACGTGTCCTCTACTCAGGAAAGCCCTGTTCTACCTGTTCTAACAAGGGAATTCCCTGAGAGTACAGTCTCTGCTTCCCATCTCATCCTCCACCCTAGTAGATGCATGGTGGGAACTGCCTTCTTTCATGGTCACCCAGGTGATGATAAGCAGAACCTGTTAGAGCACTTCAGCAGAGGGGGTTCACCCAGCCCACCTCTGCTGTGGTGCAGGGGTCTATAGGATTCCTTGCAGACTGTGAGCATGGCTCTATCTTTAATATAGGTATGCACAGCCAATCTTTAAGTCCTCTGGCTCTGGTACCAATAGCTATATAGATCATACTTTCAGCCTGAACTGTGAAATCCAGGCCAGAAGCATGTTCAAGTAGCCCAGGTAGAACTCCATATAGCAAATGAACACGCATACTTTCCTCATGTGCAATTTTGTTTAGGCATGTCTGTGTAAGGCTAGGCACTTATTTAAAAGAAACACAGATTTTAAAGGAACCTTTAGGCAAAATGGTTGTCCTGGCCCTGGGCAGATCTTACAGTAAAGGAATGAAGAACCCATCTAGCCCTCCTTGGGGCCCGTGTCACTGCTGTCAGTGCTAATAAACAATGCTGTTATAGTTGCAAGAACCTGCCAACTTTCTTCCTTCCCTTCTATTTTCTGTCTTTGCTCACTATCACACCTTGCCTGCTTTGAGATTATAGGATTCCTTGTTCTCTGTCATGCTGAAGCTGGAGGCATTCGAATTTTCTGCTTACCCAACTTTCGGGGGCACCACAACCATGGAAAGAATAGAAAAAGAAGAATCTGTGCAGATATGCTGTCATCTCAAGCATTCGTGTAAGTGACCTGAGACCTGTGTGCAAGGTGTTCTGCGCACTGGAGGGAGAGCGAGTCAGGTCTAAGGTGTTTGAGATGTGTTGAGATGTCTCCTGAGATGTTGCTATCAGGCTGTCCTATTTGTATGACTGAATTACTGCAGATGTTCACCTGCTGTGCTCTAAAAAAACTTCTTATACTTTGTGAAT
>JAOXNG010000026.1:21998599-22010409 GCA_028566535.1 Scolopax minor | reverse complement strand
GGTGAGCGTAGGTCCTTGTCATTCATGGCAGCCTCAGCTTTCATGGGCAAATGCTTCAAGGTCTAACTTGCAGTATTTTTGATTCTCATTTTACTGTTCCTCACCACCACCTTCCCCTTCCTGATTTAGAAACAAGAGCTGTGTTTAAGATCACCTCCGCTTCCATCTCTTTGAGTCTCTTTCTTCATACAGACTAATGAAAACCTGGAAATATTTTGTCCTGTCTTGGACATGTTGTTAATTTCATCCATCGTGACAGGAATAAGGTAATTAATTTTCTCAACATCTTAATACTGGCTTCGTAGAATAATGGTGTTAAACAGAAACACAAATATAAAATTGCTTTACTCTTTGGAGTTCTCTTTCATCCCCTAGAGGTGAACACAAATCCTAAAACAAATTATAAGGAGAGATTTTTTTTTTTAATCTCCGTGATCCTTCTCCTTTTTTTTTACTTTGCCCTTAACAAGATTTATAGCTTAATCTCCAAGCATGTGCGTTATTGCCTGTACCCAAATAGCCATCCCTGAAGGAATGGGAAGAAGTGGGTGTTAGCACAACTCAGTATGGGCTAATCCAGTGAAGACCATTTGAGTCAGCTGTAGACCTGTCCCTGCACACCAGTTTCTATTTTTGCACTAACTTCTACATGGGTAATTCATTACAACAGCAGATAATTGTTCTTGCTTCTCTGTGTTTCGAGAAGATCTGCCCAAGGAGAGGTTAAATACTATGGCGATAGCATGTACGGTAGGGATGTATAATGTATATGTCTCAATATCATTTAAGGAAGAAAACGAGAGCTGTCAGGGCAAACGTGATGGGGAGGAGTCACAAGGGTTGTTGAAGCAATTCCGATGACACATGAGTATAGCAAGATCTTGTTAATGGCTTTAGTCTTTAAGACAATTCTTCAGCATTCTGCAAGTCAGGGCAATTCTGGATAATGTATGTTTCTCAATTAAGGAAGAGATTGAGAAGACAGCGGGAGGCTCCAACCTGGAAATTACTTCACAGTAGTTTACTAAGGAGGAGTTTTTTAGGATTATCCTAAGTGAGAGAGTGAGTAAATGCTGTTTGACTCAGAGCCCTAGGTGAAACTATACAGTTTTCTCTTAAGGGCACAGGAAGAAAAACAAGATGAAAAAAAAATGAATTGGAAGGATCACAGGCATAAAAAAATTTCTTCTGTATCCACTGGCTTTGGATCTCTCTCCATCTGCTTGCAATATGCATGAGTTCAATGAAGTTGGGAGTACACAATAAAAAGGGCAACTGAAGACCTAAGTTTGCTTGTGCAGTAACCTCTACTTGAAGTAATTTCCAGCTTGGACACAAGCTACTCAGACTGGTAAACAGAATCCTGGATATCCTGTCCCTTGTGCTGATACAGTTATAGCAGAGCAACCTAATCCTGGTAGTGTTTTGTTATTGACAAATCAAAGCCATGTGCTAAAATGAGGTAGTTAGCAACTCCTTTCCAAAGGCTGAGACAGCACTTACCTTTGGTTCTTACTTTCTTACTTTACCCTTTATGCAAGGAAAGAGACTGATGTGTTAGGAGGTTGGGATTATTTGGGTGACACTAAAGGTACCAGAGCATTTGAGACCTGATGGGATGGTGAGCTTTTTGTGAGAAAACTCTGCTTTCTGTGCACGCCGTGTAGGAAACTTTGGTGCTTAAGGTGAATCTGTGAACTTGCTCTGGGAATCAGTTACATGTTTACCCCTTCGTGGACTTTTTTTCTTTAATAACAGAACCAGGGTAAATTAAGTGATGTACGTCACAGGGTGTCTTAGTTCAAACACCATTTAAAAAAAAAAAAAGTCCTGCTTTATGTCAAATTTCTTCCAGCTTTAGTTCCTGCAGTTATTGTGCCTGAGTATTACTTTGATTACACATCAGCAAGGTGATCCAGTTTGAACAAGCATCAGGCTAGAGTGGGCTCCAAAGATAGGCTGAAGGCTTCAAGTTCCATATTTGCCTATATTTTGACTTGAATTGAACAGACTATTAATAAAATAAACCTGGCAGCAAATTCTCTGGTGTCTGTAATCAAACACAGCCCTATGACAGTCTCAGCTGGAGTGGTGCTACCAAGAAAAAAAGCCCAAAAGTGGATGAAGGTCCTTATGTAGTGAAAGCTCCTCTTGTTTCCTAAGGTTTCATAGTGAAAGATACTCCTTCAATAAAATCAGAAAGGACAGCAAAGGTTTAGTAGCTGTTGTTTGTGTGGGCCTGATAAAGGATCTTGATGGCTTCTGGAAAAGCAACTTGATTTTGTGTTTCAGGAGTTTTATTTTAGCACCTAGTTGAGCACCTGAGTTTGGAGCTAGGTCTTCAGAGAAGCATGGGCAGGTCTGCACTGGGCTAGTTCAGCACCTGCTATGGAAAGGCACTGTTCTCCCATGGCCGAAGTGCTATCCCGGGCAGAGGAACCTGGGTGCTGGTCACTGTGTGAGGCTGCAGCCACACTGCCTTCTCCACTGCCATTTTGTGTTTAGTGAAGTTTGTCTAACTGGAGTTTATCCCGAGGAGTTCCATATCTTTAAAATTTTCCTGCTCCTAAATATCTGGTTTAAAGAATCATAGTCTGGGCCCCTGGTTTTGAGTCCTTTGTTAGGAAATTTTGGGTTTATTTGAATATGCAGGTTTTCTCTTTGGAAACTCACTGGTACAGACATAAGTCAAGATAAGCTTTGTGTGCTAGTTTGTGCATTTTGGTGTTTGTAAGGCACATGAATGTAACAGAAATCCAGTAGCAGATACAATTAAGCCTCATGCATCTTGTGTGAAAGGACACTAAAGCTTATGACAAGCCAAGTTGTAAAGTGTGTTAGGTATATACTGTGCTTTTTCCTCATATAAAAGTTTGAATATGGCTTTTCAAAAACTATTTTAAAATATATTCATGCTGAATATGTAAAATATTCCTTGTGTGTAGTTATGAGGAAAAGCATAAGCTATGAAATGAAGAAATTTGGATTTGCATTTGTAATGGGTAACAACAGAGCTGCAGTGCAAACTTTTTTGTGACTTTAATTATACAGGCTTTTCTATTAGAATTTGTACAGCCTTAGGGAGCCTTCCTTTCTTTCCAAAATGTGTCTACAGATCAGAACTGTGAAAGAGTTGCAGTGTCCTGCATTGGGGACTGGACTTTCTTAAACTCGTAGCCCAAGTTTCCTTCAGCTTTTATGTTCAGGAAGGCTGCCTCATAGATGCCCGCTTCAGGAGCTATATTTGGAGTGGCAACACTGGATCAGTTTGACTTTTTCTTGAAGGAAGAGCTATTGTCCAAACAAAAGAGCTAAGCAATTTGTCTGGCAGGAATCTTTGTAAATGCAAATATCTTCTCAGAGGAGTTTTCTATCCTAATATTAATTTAGGATTGTTTTAAATAAAGTGGGTTTTGTTTCTTTAGCAGATACCTTGGTGACCAGACACCTTTGGAGGAGAAAAGATGAAGAACATGCTTGGCTCATCAGTCACTGAACTGTTGTCATCCCAGTGTCTACATGAGAAGGAAAAAGTAATTTTCTGCCTTGACTTCAGGTAAATGTTATGTAGGACACCTCACTTGCCAAGCTTTGGAGGAATCTAGGAAAATGACAGTGCATGTCTGAAATGAATTTCTAAAAAAGTAGTGGCAAATTTTGCTCGTGTGCAAGACATGAGATGCTCTTGCTTTTGTGACATCCCTTCAGGTTCTATCAAATCGGAAGAACACAGTTCTGCTTACCTGGAATGTCACAGCCCCCTTCTGGAGTCTGATGTGTCAACAAATCCAGATAGCATGCAGATAAGGTGACCAGCAGCCAGGAATGCGTGCTGCTGCAGAGCACAAGCTTTCTCTGTGACCTGAGCTGAATGCACTGTTGAGTGCTGAGAAACATGGTGCCTACAGTTTTTTTGGCAGTTGGACTAGATGATCAACATAGAACCCTTCCAACTGATCTATTCTGATGAGAGGGCTGCCATGGTTCCTTAACTGTCTAAGATCAAAGAATCAAAGACACCAATACGTCCTTCCTGTGGCTACTGATCTAGCTAGGCAAGTCAGACCAGATGTTGCTCAGGAGACAGATGTGGAAAACATTGATCCAAAGCTGGCAGTTGTTCTATCACAGGATTAATAATACTTCATTATTTTTATGACGGAATGCCTGGCAGCTAAATGAACTTCTGGAGTAGTCAATGGAGGACATCTAGGTTCCTTGTACTAACGTGGCCATCTTGTATATCATGTCACACTGTTGAAGGTTCCTCATGCTGTAACATGCTTCAGCATGCTTCTTTTTGGAAGGATTTGCCCTGGTCTTCTGTCAATAAAGTAGTGTTGGGTGAAAGGCTGCATAGCATCCTAAGTAAGGCAGGTTTTCCATCCTTCACTGTGGTTAAGTGCCACTATATTGTGGTCACTTTGTAGCCTTTTTCCCCAGTTTCTTATATTTTGCTTCTGAGAAATATCAGCTAGATGGTTCAGGTATGCTTTTGCTTAACTTTGAGGGTTGCTTTTTTTTTTCTTTTTGCACTTTATGCCTGAGTTTATAACCCTTTCATTTTTTTCAGCTTTTCTGAAGTATGCTTTCTTGCTCCCAATGGTTAGGGTTGGTTTTTTTGTTTGGTGTGGGGGTTTTTTGGTGGATTTTTTTTGTTGTTGTTTTGGCTTGTTTGTTCGTTTGGGTTTTTTTAAATATTGTTATGTTTAGCTCCAGGCTTCCTCAAAGCTTTTTTCCTTTGACAGACAGGATGCATTTACTCTGAGACTAACATGACGTTTTAAATAGTCTTTCTGTCTGCAGAAAACATGCAGTTCTTTAAGGTTTCCCTTTTAGGTTCATTCACTTTTTTTCTGCTTTTGTGTGGTTCCTGCCTCTGAAATTGAGCATGGCAGTAGTTGATCTTATGGCTTTGGGGGTCTGTAGAAATGCTTTCTCTGATGCTGATATAATTTGGGTACATGGCAGAAATATAATGAACCAATTGTGTTTTCTGGCCAGGACTGAATCAAAAGCTGCTTCCCATTTTGTGGGCTTCCTAGCTGCCTGTTCCCAAAGCATTTATTCATAGCATCTAGAAATCTAGTGTTATCTGAGTAGTCAATGTAAAGATTACACATTTTACTTCAGAGTAATTAAAATAATTGGAAAGAATAGTTCCCTGGGATTTCCACATTCCATTGCCTTCCTGCCACCATGTTTCCTTTATACCTGCTTTGTCCATGGTCTTATACCTGCTTTCTTTAAGGTAAGTATTCTGTGTCTGTGCCATCATTATCTTCATACAGAGATATGTGAAACACAGGAAGCATTGTTTTGGCTCTCTGTCACTGTATCCTGTTCATACCAGACCTTTTTTACTACTTTTATTTTATCAATTTCTGTCCTATTCTTTACTTGAGATTGCAGTGTCTACTGCAATAGGATTAAGAACAGTGTATCCTGCGTGCACCAGTCTGCTTTCTCCTACTTGTCACTTTGAAATTTCTTTATGATCTTCCTGATGCGAAGGGCAAATCCCACTTCCCTGTCAGTCACGTGGAAATTTGGTCATCCTTTGCAAGATTTAATCTCTAGAAGCTTTCCCAGTCCCTGATGAATCTGAGCCTCTTACTCAATTGCTTTAGTTGTGCATTGAGACTTTGTCTCCTCACCAGCTGTGTTATGGTGGGGGTCCTGGTCTTTGGCATCCTACATTCTGCTTCCAGAATCTCTTTCCTTTCTTTTATGTGATACCCAGGTGGAACCCAACCCTTGCCTCTTTTCCAGCATTTCCTGATTTGTCCAGGTTTGGTTTTTTTTTTTTTTTGAAGTTTTTCAGTGTAGCACCCAGCAGGCACACCAGTACACTGCCTCTAGAATCAGGAGCCAAAATTTTTAGGTACCTGGTAACTGAACTACTGATGGCTATTGCCTGTCCCTTTTTCTCAGCTGGGGTTTCTGCCCCAGGGAAGTATTGTCAGTACGAGAAGATGCCCAGGCACCTTGTGCAGAGCAGGAACCATTGACCAGGATTACTATATCCTTAATCAGTTTGGTGCCTTCCTGCCATGAAACTAGGGCTGGAAGAGCTTTTCAGTCCCCTCCTCAGTTTAACAACTCTCCTTAAGCATCAATAGGCTTTTTGCCTGCAAGTGAAACTGTTCAGAGATTGCCATGAAGCCTCTGTGTCATGCATTCTTCCACTTATGCCACAATCGAGTCACAAGAAAGGGCTCTATCTCTGAGCATCGTGGGCTGCATGGAATGATTACCTCTTCATACCACCTACACGAGGGTCAGGTAATCATATGACACTTGATCCTTTACCCTTGGAAATTGTCACCCTCTAGCTAGGCTTCTGACTGCGTTTCTCTTGCACATCTGGACTGACTCAATAGAAGTGTTCCCATATGGAGTGGCAATGG
Organism: Scolopax minor; assembly: GCA_028566535.1. Taxonomy (NCBI): domain Eukaryota; kingdom Metazoa; phylum Chordata; class Aves; order Charadriiformes; family Scolopacidae; genus Scolopax; species Scolopax minor. The sequence continues at coordinate 22,003,999 of JAOXNG010000026.1, read as the reverse complement.
AACTTCCAGTTAAAGTATTGAGAAGCAATTATGTCATGTGCATCATTAGCAACTGTATTCATTGTGTTTCGTAACAAATTATGCTGAGACATTGACTGAATCCAAATAATGAGAAGCTGAGGCTTAGCTTTAGCTTATGTTTCATTGAAAAGAAACTGGCCTTCCCAGAAAGACAGCCTTTCTGTACTTGCCTGTGGACTTGATAAAAGGTGGAAGGAATAGCTCCAGCCATGTAAGATGTATTCAAATCAGTGTGTTGCTAAGCTGGTGATTGCTGAGCTGTAGAGGGGTCAAATGGAGGTCATTAAGATGGAGGAAGAAAGTCCACAGATACTAGAAACTTCACAGCAGCAAAGCAAAGAGAATGTATCTTGTTGTATCTTCTTGTGATGTTCTGCTACTACAGGTAAGAGTTTGTGCTTGTTTTAATTGACTTGCCAGCTAGCTTGCTGTAACTAGCACAAGTAGAAGTGCTTCTGTAGACAGCCTGCAAATATTCATATCCAAAATGTTTATGACCTAGAAGAATTTTTCCAGGACAGAAATGTGTGTGTTTCTAGGTGGCCACAATTAAAATTAACATCTAAAGAGTTAAAGAAGAATGACAAACTTGAATGTAGCTGTTATGGAGGCAAGTTCTTATCTGGCCAAATGATCATTTTCAGGGAAGTTCAAGGGGGTTGAGACCACTGAATCTACATCAATTGATGTCAGCTCCTTATCTGGCCTAGGACTGAACATTGTCTCTTTAGAACATACAGTTTTTCTGCATTGGTCCTGCCCATAACTTCTGATTTGTTCTTAATTATTCCAAAGAAGGAAGTAAACTCTGTGTCCTTGCAAAATTTTCATGGTTCTTCTGATTTTGGGGTGTTGCAGGGTGTAGTTAATGCTCTGAAAAGGCTTCAGGATTCCTGGATGAAAGGTGTGATGAAAGAAGTATATTGTTATTGTTTTAGGGGAGGAATCATGCTACTGGGTAAGCCTCTGTCACTGAGACTTGCTGGACTTGTTTGTTCTGACTTGCCTATGACTCCTTTCTTTCCTAATTCCGGAGATAAAGCCTCAAGTCTATGCTGAGATGCTACACAGTGTGTTGTGGCGTCCAGGACAGTGTATCTCCCAGACAGAAGAACTTCTTGCTGACGTCTCAGTGGTACCCAGAGGTGAGTGCCACAGCCTTCCGACTTGCTCCTCGGTAGTTCTGGGCAGCATGGCTGTTTTATGTGTAGATTTATAGGCCATTTTGAGCTTTGAACAAGGGTGTGGGGAGAATGGCACTAGCTCTCAGCTTGCTTCTGATTTGTGCTGCTTTCCATGTATCAGTAATACTTCTGATACTTCACCCTTTCTTCTCACCTGAAATGTGTTTGTTTTCTGAGAATTCCCCAGATCCTCTACAGCATGGTGTGGTGACAAATCAAGGTGGCCTCTGGCCACCAAAGGTTGCAGTGAGGGAGCAGGTGAGAGTCACCTCACTGTGCCCTGACTCTGATCTGCCATTTGTTTTAGTGCAGTTAAAATATGTTGCTGTCACAACCGCTGATCTAATATTATGGTACAAGAGGGTGAGCAGAGTAAAGTAGTTAAAAGTAGCTTCTTGTGCTCTTGTTTACTTTCATGGGCTTTGTAGTGTTAGTCTGTGCAGAATCAGCTTGGAAACATACCAAATCTGGCACCAGACCATTTCACCCACCCTGCCTTGGAATGAAAATCAAACTGAAAACCCACAAAGACTGCAACTCCTTGTTTGGTGTGTTACTTCTACAGTAAATTTCAACCACACAAAGTGGGATGAAGGGAGGCAGGCAGAGCTGTTTCAAAGGCTGAAAAGCAGAAATCTACTGCTATATTCTGGGACCGCTGAATAACAGAATAAGATATTTGCCTATGATCAACGCAGCTGGAAGGGGAAATCTGAGAGGTAAAGATGGTGTAGAAGTTGCAGAACCCTGTCCTAAACTGGTTGCAATCAGTGGCCATATACTTTTTATTGCCTTGACTCTGGGATGGCCTCTCACATGTCCACGTAAGGTCTTTGTGTAGTGACTAGCCCTCCTAGTTCTACTGAAGCTGATTTCAGAATATGGGAGGCTTTCTCATGATGTTGGCTCTGGCAGTCAGCTGTAGAAATAGCTGTTATTGATCAAGGCTATTTCAGCTGTTAGCTTTACAGTTATGTCCCACAGACTGTTGTAGTAGTACAGGAGGGCAGCTGTATCCCAACAATTAAAGAGCTCATAACCTCCAAAAATGCCAAATGGATGAGAGAGTAGGGAACAACAAATCTTTTGTGCTGATTGCAAAGGTGATCAGGGAAGGCTGTATGAGCAGCATTTTGGCATCGTGGATATAGTTACTGGTAAGCTCTGAGTTAACACATCTTGAAGACTGAATGCTGCCCTTGAATCTAGATGCAAATTACAAGTACAGTATTTGGAGCTGTTGTCTTTGCCCAGTTGCAGTGTGGTTCTGGGAAGCAGCAAGATCTTGGATGGTTAAGGGGAGGAGCTCAATTAGTAAGTGGCAAATACATTAGTGATGCTCTATCTGACTGCAGAGGGGTGGCATGCAGCACCTACTGTTTTTGTGGGATGTTTGAGGGTGTGGGGAGATCAAGCTGATTCAGCATGACACATAGAAGAACACACACATTTTGTTTCCCTCAGCAGATCCCTTCAATGTTTGGAAGTCTTCCATTGTATCAGAATTGCTCTGGGAGACACCAAATGTGGAGTGAGTCAGGCTAGTCGGTAACTGACCTTATCCAAACAAGGGTCTTGCAGTATTTTGGCAGGAACTAGCTGCTGCTCTTTCAATGCCCAGAGTAGTAGAGGCTGTTCCATTCTCTTACAAGTGTGCGACCTGAGTATGCAACAAGAGAAGCATTAGGTTGGTGTGATTGCTTGTGGCAATGGTGGCAGTGGAATTAGCATCTCTTGGCTAATGCTTTTGGGGCCCTGTGCTCTTGCTACAGGACTCCTGAACTAAGGCAGACATATTTCAGTAGTTTTGATTCCTGATCACCCTGTCCAGGTTGATAATTTGAAAAGCCAGGCTAGGTCCCTGAAGCTGTGTTCACCAGGCCAGCAGATTAGTCTGTTCAGTTGTCTTGTAAAAGGTCCCATTTCTAGGAAGAATGATTGTAGGGATGTGCCTGAATCCATCTTTGAATGGAAAAGCTGGTCACGGCTACAAATGTGAGGGACAGACCCTCATCAACTGATGTGCCACCTAAGCTCTGCCCCTGACTCTTCTGAGAGTATTGAAATATCAAGGAGCAGGGATATAATAATAAAAAAATATAATAAATTTATTGTAGGGAGACAACAGCAGATCAGATAGAAGAAAACATGTAACCTCTTCTATGCAGAGCATGGAAAAACACCTTCAGTAAACAGCTGGTGCCAGAAACCATGGCTTAGATTCTTCTGAAAGCAAACTAGGTCAGGGTGCTATGAAGGCTTAGCTTAGGAAGTCAAAAAATGTCAAGGGTGGATCTGCAGAACAGAACAGGGTAGCTATTCCCTGCTTATCCAGCAGCTCAGGGACGAGTGCCTTTCTTAGGTCACAGATGATAAAGTTACACTTCATTTTATTGTCTGGACAGACATTTTGTAATCGGTTTTCTAGTCTTTCTGAGGCTTTTGATAACGCACAGTAGCTCAAGTGGAAGAGATGGATAAGCTCAGTAGAGTGAATCTGTCAGGCAGAGGTGGCAGCTGAACTTTGATCACTTGAATTGTGAATGAACATTGTAACATTTTAGGGAGTTTGGTACAGGATGAGAGAGGAAAAACAGCTTGTCACCTCTGTATTTTGCTTGTCTTTTGCTTTTGGGTAAATGTTCCAAGTTGGAAGGTAAAGAATTCCTTTGGGGTTGATCTGAAATCCGGCCTGAAATCCTGCTGTTTTCTCCTTGGCTTTGCAAGGAAGAAAAGATTATTTTAGCCCTGGAAAATTTCAGTACATCTCTTCTTCCTAATGTGCCAGTAACTATTAATGTAGCTTTATTTCTTGCTGTATCTCACTAAAATATCCTGTATCGAGTCTTGATTTAATATATCTCCCTCTGTACAGAACTTTATTGTCTATAAAATAACTTAATTCTGTACAAACATAGCTGGTTCCAAACCAGTTCATTCAGATGAATGGAATAACATTTTAGTGACCAAAGTACATTATTTGGCTGAGAGGCAAGATGTGTAAAATAGGAGATGTAATTAATAGTAGACTTTGCATTTCCAATGAAATGCACCAAATGGATTGTGATATGAAATTGTCAGATGCTACTGTCTCTAGGTACTGTCTTGAGCTCCTCGGGAAGGAAGTGTATTTTAAATGAAAATGGGAATTGCTGGAGGAGGTATAATGCTCATCCATGGTATTGCCAAGATGAGCAGTTTTGTACTGAACTAAAAAAATCTTGGCTTTGAAACTTCTCACTAATTCACTGCAGACTGAAACTTGCCAGAGACAGACCGTGAAGAGGTAGTTTTCAGAGCAGAGAGGACTCAGCCTTCTAGGTCTCCTGATGGAGTCTGGCTTCTGATCTCTTGTTAAGGTTTCCTCATTCTTGAGGAATGAAAGTTATCCTCGTTCCTGCTGTTACCCGAATTCTCCTGTCTGCCCCCCTAAGAGTTAACTCACAGCTTACTGGAGTTTGGGCAGTAAAATAATCGAAGCATGTGATATAAGGAAGCAAGAAATGTGAGGCTGTATATAACACTCGACTCTGGAAGGCATCTACATGTGGGTCTTCTGAAGAGAATGCCTATCTATTAAGCAGTGTCTCTTTGCCACAAGAAGACAGAAAGAAAGGATACATCTATGGCTGAAAACTCTGAGATCATCTCTGTGTCTGCATTCATCAGCACTGCATAGGATCAGTGTTTCTCTGGCCAGTGAGTGTTGCTGGCTGGAGCAGAGTTTTCGTGGTTACTAGAGGGCAGAGAAGACCATGCAGAAGTCTGATTCCTAAACAGGGGATCCACCTGCCACTGAACTATTTAACTGTGGAGATGGATGTCCCAGGCACAGGAATCCCTGTCAGGTGGTTATTCTGGTAGAGCATCAACAATCCTGCCCTCCATGGCATAATACAAGAAGGCTAGCAGGGTGAAGGAGCTAGTTGGAAGTGTGATGTGTGTCACTAATGACTCAACAAGAACTGTCTTTCACTAAACATCCTAGTAGGCCTCAGCAGAGGCAGACTCAAAACCAGACCTAGTGGTGTGGTTTTGAGTGTGTGTATAGACCCTCGTGTGACAGTGTCAAAGGCACTGGGCACTACTGGAAATACAAAATATAGGCTGCTGTAACATAAGCAGCATATGCTAATACGCTAATTAATAGCTAAAACCAGAGTGTTTCTTTCCCAGCCCTTCTGCCAAAATGGTG
>JAOXNG010000026.1:21521559-21533512 GCA_028566535.1 Scolopax minor | reverse complement strand
CAAGACTAGAAGGGCAAATCTTACCTTCTCTTAGGCTACCACACAGGCATTTGAAGCCTTCATGAGACTCTTCATAGGACCACCATGACAATCTTGGAGCAAAGTCCAGCATTCCTGACCTAATCTGCTGTTTATCCTCTAACCCACCCCTCCTCAAACAACGAAAGGAATTAAGAGCCACCCTTGAGAATGAGCCAGTTGTAAGAATCCAAACCATTTTGTCCAACTGATTTATATTCACATACTGGAAGAAGCTTGTCCTCCCACCACACTTCAACCTCATGAAAATAAGTTACCAGGTGAGGTCTCTTCTTTGAGCTGCCAAAAAAGGCCTAAAAATACCAAGCTGAATTAGACAGAAAATTCCTGCTGAAGGAGAAACTGCTGCAGTTGTAGTTCTCTGGGCTATATTTTATTCACTTTCAGACCTATTACTGCACCTCATCTTTCACTCTAGTTCCTTCTTTTCATCCCATTCCAATGCTTCTGCATTGCTGTCTGGGAATGAAAAGGAAATCAAGAAGTCAGAATCAGAAGCCAGATTCAGACCCTTGTGAGCAAAACGGGCTGTTTAAGCAGCAGCTGGCACTTGCACTTTGGTTTTGTGCTCTGCAGGTCCCCCCCCCAGGTCCTGGGTAACAGATTGGGCAGTGAGAACCCAGCTCTCCCAGTTTTGCTTGTCTGTCTGGGAAGGATCTGAGTGGGGGCTCTGATGGATGCCTTTTTACAGGAGGTGCTCACCCCACAACACTGCCCACTATCCGAGAGATGTTCTCCTCCCTGATGTCTCACTCCAGATGCTCACAGAGAATATGCCAAGCTTTCCCCCTCAGTCCTTCTGCATCATCCCTATAAGTATGCTGCTTCCTTGTCAGAAAAACAGCCTTCAGCTTCTATAGCCTTTAGAAAACAAAGCTGCACACATCCCCAGCTCAGTGTCTTAGAGTTTCATTGAGCAAAGACAAAACCCCCAAGAAGAATTCATTTCAAAAGATAATTTCCTCTCCCTGGTTTAAACAGTGGAAAGATGTCACTTACCAGTGGTTGCTAATGAGTAAACAAAACCAAGGAAAAGAAACAGGAGAAAGTAGAAAGGACATTCTGTAGGATTTAATGGCCACATGTCTAGCTTGTTACCATTGTCTTCCTCATTCTTTACAATATCACCCTGGCTCAATCAAACTAAGCAGCTTGCAAATCTAATTTGAATTCTTAAAAGCAACTCTAATTTATCATGTTCCTTTCTAAGGTCATATCTATGCTGTATTCTTTCTCAAAGTTTTCCAGCATGGTAAGTACTGTAGCTGCATAATGAAAAGAAACAATTCTTACTTTATGGAAAATTTCCTTGAAAAAGAAAATAACTCTGCACTGCTGTAGCTGTTACAGATTTCAGCTTTCATAATGCACATTAATATGTTTATTGGTTTTCACAAGAGCCTTGTACTTCTTGCAACTGCCAGACATTGTTTTATATATATATATACACACATACATATATATGTAGTGCTCAGAGAAATCAATTCAGAAGATGCCAACATGCAGCAAACTTGGGAATTGTATTATCTTAATACCAGTGCTTTGTTAAAACTTATCTTTAAGTGAAACAGTAGCTGATGGAATTGCAGGAGCAGAAGATAGCTCAAGCATCTTAGCTGCTAAATATCACTATTAGTTTCAAGTGTGGTTGCTACACTGGCAAATAAACTGGAAAGCCCAGAAAATACCCCAGAAGTAATGGAAGACGAGTTTAATACATTTGGCTATACATAAGAAGCACAAACTTCAAATTACAGATCTAGCTCTTGTCTCTGAGGATGATCTAAGCTCACAAGGGATGCAGAATTCCCTGCAGACACAGAACTTGCATGCCGTGGAGCAGCATCACAGCTCAGATTTTGGCTGCAATTTTCTGAAAAGCCCAAGTGACTCAGTTCTAAATACCACTGAATTTAAATACATACAGATCATTTCATTCCCTTGAATATGCAGTTGTGCAGAATTACTAATAATTCAGGTCACTAAGTTAGTGCTGCTAAAACCTTGATACCATATTGCTCCACAGTAGAAGAAACACTTGGTTCCATTGGGGAGTTATTTCTGTTCTTTTCACTGGTCCATTTTTTTAAATTTTGACATAACATGGGGCTCTCAGGACCACAAATCTAGCCTTACAAGATCTCAAAAAGGAGGAAAAATAAGATTAAATTTCTTTCGAGTAGTTCACTGCAGTAGCACCACTGCAGGATATGGCAGGAATAAAAGGCAGTGGGCTGTTCTGACGAGACACGACAGCAGTCACTTCCCAATGGCAGAGGGGTCTACTGCTATTTCTAAGCACGTGGTATTATTACACCCATCTCTATGCCAGGACTCTACCTTGTCCACCCAAGGTCTTAAACTACAGCTATTTAAAAACAAAGTTAGATTTGAGCTCGGTGACTGGATCTGAGCAGCACAGCAAGACATCCATTGACCCTGCAGTATTTAAAGCTGTGTGCAGTGTTAGACTGAATCCTGAGGGAGGCAGGCAAACAAGGAAAATATGGGCAAGGCATTTAAAAACATACAATTCCCTGCACACCACTGCAGCTCACAGCCTAGAACTGGTCTCAGCCATATTCATTATAGTACCAGCTCTGCCAGAGCTGTGTGCCCAACATTTGCTTACTTCCAGATCAACATAAACATGCATTTGTAAGTTTGATCTTCAGCATCTGGCTTAAATATGACACAATATGTCCAATAGGCACATATTCATACACCTGTACACTGGGTTTCAGTCAACTATCTGGCCACCAAAACCCAATTTTGATGGACTAACTGCTAATTTAGAAACTTCCATTTCTAGAGGCTATGGAAAATCTGGAGCTGATTTATTCTGAGATGTTGGGCGACTACAGGGCAGGCAAGCAGCAATGTCTTAGTGTGTAAGGCACAAGACTTTGGCTTTTAGTGCTGCCCCATGGTAAATTAAGTCCTAAGGTTAATGGATTAAGCGATGTAATGAAGGCCTGCACCACTTTTTATAGTAGCTCTCAGGCTTTTAAATTGAACAAGCCTTTGTGGTTATGCTTTCCCCCCCTCGCTACATTTTTTCAAAGTTGGGAGCACTTCAAAATTTTTCAGCAATGAAACGTAGCACTCAAGGAAAAGAGACGCAGCTGCAGTTCTCACTGTAACAGTATGTACGGGACATACTGAAAGCCCCACAGGCACAGTACCCACACCAAATCCCAGAACCCAACTGTCAAAACTCAGGCTAGCTCACTCAGACAGCTTTCCCTGCTGGCAAGCAAGATGCCAAGGAAAGGGGAATGGTTTCCTAGCCAACAGCGTTCACTAAACCCATGTTTACCTGGAGTCCTTTCTGTCTCTTTAGAACAGTGCCATGCTCGGATCCAAACGGAGGTGAGCTCTACTCTCCAGGATTTTCCCCAGCGTATTCTTTATACCCAAGGCAATGTACAGTCCAGCCTCTCTCCAGCTTACACCACCACTGCCCCTCCAGGGAAACTGCCAGAGAAGCCTTGAGTTAGGAAACCATTTCTGTTAGTGCCTAAATTGCTCCTTGCTCAGGGGAGCACGTACGTGGGCATTCACATGCTTTCCTGAACAGAGATGGTTTCTCCCAACCAGGTGTCTCATCTTCCTTCTTCCTTTGGTTTTGCTTTTCCCAATTTTTGACCAATAAATCACCTGAACAGGCAGCTTTGCCATATTGGATGAAAACACATCTCCCACAACAGCAAGAGCTCCAAGCTTATTAAAAAAAAAAAACAACCATGCAACAGAAATAACTGAAATGGGGAATAAAGCCTTAAGACCATTTTGTAGAGAACATTGAACAAGAGAGTCTCATCCCCTCCCCCTGATAACTGAGCCTGATGGTTTAGTTAACCAAACTATGAATCACCAATATCTTTTTGTTGTACCACTGTGCAATTATTCCTCAGTCAAAACAGCTCCCTGCATCTGTTCATGGACATTTGACACATTTTGACACTTCTGAAGGCAAACAGACACCAGGAGATGACATAAGCCTGTCCAACAACATACTGCTTTTCACAATAGTCACAACAAGGGAATTATAGGCTGTTATTCGGGTTTTTTTGGCTGGAATGGCTTTTAACTACTTATTGTTTATTTAAAAAACAATAATCTTCCATTCTAAAGATTCACAGAGCAAATAAGATGACTCGTTTTTCTGAAAAGAAAATTGCCCTGCAGACATAGATGGTCATGCAACCAGTCTGGGGTGACAGCTGGTATTTAAATGGAAAATTAATTCTTCTCAGTCTGTCAAAGCAGGGACCTCATCTTCAAAGGGAAGTGTGAGATTGCTTAAGACCCTGCATATCGTGAAGTCACTGACAGGAAGAACAAACTAGCGAGGTGAAACCAGAAATCATCTTTCCCCCTGAAAGCTGCAGCTTGCCTGCAAGCCCTGCTCCCACATGCCCCCAGGGTGGGGGCTCTGTAGGGTAGCAGAGAACTAACACTCATGCAACTGTGGTGACAGTCCAACAGATCCTGGGGAGACAGTGTCTAACTGTACACTAAAGGTTCTTAGCTCCTGCTAACACTCACCCTGAAGTGGACTTTTATAGACTGCTTTTAAGTCCTGAGATATATCTGCAAAGAGAAAAGAACGGGGCTGTTGGGAGTCACAATTGCTCCTCACTGTTTAATTTATTTCACTCGCCATCAGGGGGCTGCTCAGCAAGTGCTCCCTCATTGGGTTCCTAGGAAACCCAAAACTGTCCTACGTGCTGTGCATCCCATGATCAGCTCCATTGCTTTTCTTCACCTGCTCCTGCCCAACAAAGACTACCTCATACACAGCCACTGGACAGCAGAGGAGTGCCCACAAATAAATCCCCAGCAGCATTTGGCAGCACCCTTCTTGCTATATGCACCAAAAGAAGATACTGTAAATGGAGTTGTGTAAGTTCTCAGTCCATGAATATTTATGATATGATGCTCGGGTTCTCTGTTTGAGGAGTGTTTCAATAGCTGAGGCAAACCAAAGAAAAATAGACACTAGTTATACAGTTTGTTTTGTTTTAGGAAGAATTCAAAGCAGGATTATTCTAAAAGATGTGTTGGGACAGCCTTTTGCTGAAGTATGTCAATTTTGTTCCATGTATTTCCAGACAGAAACTTACAAGTATTTCAAAAGCTGCCCAAATATGTATCTGATCATCTTGAAATCTTAATTCTTTCTATTTTTATCATACATATAAGCCCTCCACTACTGAAGTATCTGATGTTGCCTCCACCTTTTCACGGCCCCATGACACAGGAAGGCACTACCAACCAAATCAGAGACGAACACGAGGTCCAGGGAAAACAGGGCAAGCCCTTAAGACTGGTCTGCAGGCAACTTGACAGAAGTCACACATGGAACACCTAGCAGAGCCAGGAACCAAGCAGGGGGGACACATACCCTGAGGTATGGTATATGTACTAGCATTAGCTTACACTAGCCTCTCCCTTCACTAAAATACTCACTTCAGTTATCTCCAAGGCTGTATGCTTTGCCATACTGGGGTTTTCATCAGGAAAGGAGCCTATGATCATAGACATATAGGAGGCATACAGGTGAACACAATGATAAGTTAAAGCCTGCCATAGTCCTCCCACTCCTGCCAAACCGATGATCTGGATGCAGATCATGGGCTCTGACTGCAGATGTTAGGAGTGCACCATTCCTAACAGATGCATAATCTGATTAAATATGAAATGCAACGATACTGTCAAAACCCATTAATCACTCTTTCAAGACACATTAATGTAGGCTTTACTGACAGCTGTGATGATTGCACTGTCTCTGCAGGTACTGTTGCTCAAAGTTACCCATTGGGTCTCAAAGAAGGAAAGCTATTCAGTACACAGAAGGAAGTTAAGTGCACTGTACAGATATTTCTATCATGAAAAGCGTTTGCATTAGATTTCTGCAGCTTTCTCTAGGTTATTATCCAATTTCTGTATAAGCCTCCACATGTGCCTTGTGCAAAGATAGTGTTAATTTGTCAAAAATACATGATTCAGAAACAAACTGCAAACATAACAGGTCCATTTATTAAAATACAACTCCATAAGGGATATTCTACTATCTCCCTGCATAACTTGGGGAAACCTCCAGGCATCTGAAGCAGAAGGAAGATTGGACCAAGCACCTTGTACCTGCACATTGCACAGAAAGGACTCCCCATGATTAGGGCCTAAATAACATAGGTAGAGAGTTTGAGAAATAAACACAACCAAACCTTTATGTTTAGGCAATCATGCCTTGATTTTCAAGGTTCCAGTATCTGATGACCTCCATGACAAACGCTGGTGCCTGAATTCTCTTAATTAACCAGTACAAAACCTGAGTTTGAGTTTAGTCCTGTACTTGCTGTGTCTTCCCATGCTTCAGTCTGCCAAAGCTCCTCCAGAAGGAAGAGCTTTCCATGGTTCCTATAGGTCCTATCTTGTTCCCCCTCCACACACTACTGCTTTTACAGAACCAGCATTTTGACTCTGTTCATATAGCTACAATTCTTGCACAGCAATACTAGGATAGCAACTTAGATACATCAAGGTTTCATAAATGCCATCTGCTTGTATCCCTTTGTGATGCTGCACCACCATCTTGGGACTGACCCTGGTGCCTCTGCTAGCAAGGGAGGACACTTCAAGCTTCTGCTCTTCAGGCTTGAGACCCATAGCAGAGCAGGTAAAAGACTTCTTAGGGTTGCTGCACATCAACTGAGATAGTCTCTTATTTAACAGACGCATCCAAAAATCTGACTTCTTGGCCTAGGAATTAAGTCTGCATGCACTCTTATTTTATCTCACTGGGTCTGAAGGAGATGAGCTGTGAATTAGTCTTACATCCATGCAAGCTTCCTTTATTTTGGCCTCCCATGCCCTTAATGCATCTACCACTATAAACCATCAATTGCCAAAGTTATACATACATTTATGCACAACTGGAATTTATGTTTACATCTGATTTCAGACTTTTCTCAGCTTCAATTATTTGATTCCAGACTTGTTATACAGATTCCTAGACCTTTGCATTAGTTATTTTGGCTTCAGTGTAAGAGAAGCAGCAGCTGAGGGCCAGCAGACATTGGGAAGACCAACAAGAGAGAGAGACAGCCTTTGGAAATAGTTGAGTTGACACAGAAGGGAAAAGTCCATTTACTGATTAAGAGTTTGGCCATGACAAGCTACCCAAGGAAGAGCAATTACTTGTTTACAGAAGTTACCAAATGTGGTGTTGGGTAAAGGGTAATTAGACCACTGCGTGTTCACAAGATGAAAAAAGTTTGGGCAAATTTAACAGTAACAAAGTCTAGTAGCTAACAGCAAGTTACCATAACAGGCTTTTCCAAGACAACACCAAATGAAAAAGCACAGAAGGGTAAGACCAGGCAGTACCAGGTCATAGCAAGAATAGACAGTGTCCAGACATGGATATCTGCAAACATAAGGGGGTAAAACTAGAAAGAAGAAATTGTTCCTGACTCAGCAGAAAGCTGTTTCCCATTTGTCCTGCAATAGAGGCAATGGCTTTGTTAAACAGCCTGCAATGACTTTATTTTTCCCATTAATCTGCAGTCACACTTTGAGACCATATAAGCTTTCAGCATGTGCAGTACCCTGTGGCAAGCACATCAACACTTGTGACTACCTCCTTTAACTTATCCTGCACAACTAGTAGCCACCTACTAGGTTACCACAATCCACTGTAGCTCTTGTACTGGAAGAAATATCATCCTACCCCTATTTCCATCCACGATATCATTCATGACTATGGACCTGTCTTATCTCCAGACATTTTCATATTGTTATTTAGACCTTGCTCAGTTATAGAAAATACTCCATATTTTTGCTCTTATTTCCACTGTTCTTTTCTCCTCCACCCATCTCAGCCATCTTGCCAACATAGGTCTCTGTTCTGTGATTCATAAGTTCAAACAGAGGCTAAATTAGAAGTCTGACAGCTTCAGAGAGGACCAAGATGGGCACAGCAGTCCATTGTGTACTGTGGATCAAAGGAATACAGTTTCTATTGCATCCTTTCAAAGAAGGGATTTCTACTAGGTATTTGCACAATACTTGCCTTACCTAGGACTCATGGGTATTATTCAAACAAAGAATTAATAAATAACTCAAATAGGTAGAACAGTGCTAGATAGGCATTTAAGGAGAATAAACACTTGTAGTTGCAGGCTTCCAAGTATGCCAAAACAAGCACTGAGATGGTAGTGAAGGAAAGGAAACAAGCATATTTTTAAAGTGATATGGAAATGGCTTTTGGCATTGAGAGATGCCTCAGGTCAGTAAAACTGGAGTAGTACCTACATATAAATACATATAAGCACATAACTGGCATACATGGATATAAGCACATTGGAGCAGAAGATTAGCCTTCTGCACCATGTAGGCTACAGAAAGTTGTTCTAAGAAAGCCATCTTTCTGCACTGCCCCTTCGTGCAAGGCCACGAAAGCTTGAAGGAGGCAGCACTATACAGTACTGTTGTGGGGGTTTTTCGATAGACGCTGCTGCTTCGACAAGTTAATGGGGTCCTACAACAGCCCCATTAGCCCTGTGGATTTATGAGAGGATCATTGAAGTGAAAATTCACAAACCTTGCTGTACAGAAGTCTAGCAATATTCACTTTACACTGAACTCATTTAAGCTTCTGTTCTCCTATGTGATCAGAAGCAACATTCTGGACTGTGGTTCAAAAATCGCTATAGAAACTATTGCCGGACACACTGCAGCCTGAGGAATTCTTACCACCACCTTTTCAATAAACACCACTAATGGGGTTACACAAAAACAGACTGAAATCCATGTAACAGAGCAACTGTTTTTTCTAGAAGCATAATAATGTCACTGGATATGAAAAAAAAGGGAATAGAAACATAGCATATTAGAAAAATTGAACTTTTTTCCTCATAAAGGACCAATTTTTCCATTGGAGAACATTGATAGAAATCTTACTTTCTAGGCTACCATCTAAGACATGGCCATGCTTTGTGGGAACTGTTTTTGCAGAGTTTTCTTTTGTTTGTTTTGGGGGTTTTTTTGTGGTTTTTTTTTTTTTAAATTATCTCTTCCCCATCTTACATCCTTGCCAGACATCTCGCTCATTAGGTTTGCTGCTACATCCCCTATATGGTCTGTTCCTAGTAACACAGAGGGAGCAGTTTCTAAACCTAATGTTTACACTTATGTTTAACACAGAGCATCCCACATCATTGGACAAGGAAGCTCTTCTCCCCAAAGTGTAATGGGCCCTACAGCCTAGATTTTTGATCAGAAATGATCAATTTTATGAATAGTTTTGTAAAGATAAAGCCAGTAGAAAAAAAAAAAATAAAGTACTCTAGGCAGGGACCATCTCCTCAAGGTACAATATCCAGTACCCAATTGAGGGATGACTCAAGAACTCCCTACTTTGTGGGCAACTCACCCGGTTACGAGGTGACTCGTTCCAGGAGGGCAGTGATACAACTCTTTCATCAACCTCAAACCTCCACTAAAGCAAGCCATTATCTGTCCAGAATGCAGCTCACAAACCCAAAAAACCAAAAATATATCACCAGCTTGGATACTTTGATTTTCATTCACCCTCCTGGATGGAGCTCACTAGTCACTACTCAAACACCAGTTAGCTTAATCTTTTCTTACAGCAACAGCAAGTTCCCAAATGAAAATGAGAAACCTCATGGAAGTGTGAACTTCCATGGAAGTGGGCTGGCAGAGGAGCAGGAAGCAATGTTACACTTAACAGATCTGTTCCAGCTTGCATGTCAGCAAAAAGCCTCTTCTGCAGCAGGAGGGAGCTGAAAACTCCAGCAAGTTCAAGACGGCAATGAGAACAAGGTGATATTTTCTTCCCACCCAGGGAAACACTGACAGGATCAAAGTATTCTGCAAGTCCCTGCATCTCAGATGGGAGAAGAAGAAAATCCAGGAATAGTTGAAGCTAACCTGCTTATATAGCAAATCCCACTGGAAACATTTTTCTATTTTAAACAGAGACCTGCTCTGGGATCAATTCGTAACAAGCTGAAGAGAAGGAAAGGTGCTGCCATAGCCACTGGGTGCAGAGCAGCACAGGGATGCTATTTCTCCACTGTGCCTTACTGAACCGTGTGTGGGATCTCACACCGACTGTCCACCAAGTCCCAGGACTTAAGGAAACTTTGATGAAAGCATTTAATTAGCTGATTTGAACATACTTAAACCATTTCAGGGAATCTGTGTAAGCCATACTGATACACAGCATGAGAAAACGATCCTGTTATTCATCCCACATCAAGATGAATTCAAGTAAGGCTTATAACAGGAGCTATCTTTCAAATATCAAATTCAACACATCACTGTCACAGAAAAACAAATCACTCACACCATAATCCCCTCCCATGTGTGATAGTTAAAACCCGCTTAAAAACAGGACAAGAGGTAGAGCAAAACCTGTGCCAAGCGTTGGCACTGGCAGAGTACAATTCCTGGAATAACACTGCATAAGCAGGAGAATTACTCATAGAAGCTAACATGGTCTGAATTTTTATTCTTCTGATATTTGCTGAAACACAGAGCTTGGAGGGGAGAAGCCAGGCTGTTGATGTGTGTGACAGCAGTTCGGTAGGCTGTCTGTATTTCAGAGACAACATGCTGTACCTTTCAATAGCCCCAGCTCTCTATCTCCATGTAATCAATCTAGTTTAAAATTAGAACAGGAGCCTGTGGCCAGAGAGTTTTAACACTTCTGCAGCACTTAAACAGTCAACATTTGGGGGGAAAAAATGATCAGGTGACGCACAGTGCATGCACTTTGCTAGCTGTCAGGAGGTTAATGGTGTGCCTCAAGCACAAGGCTAAATTAGGATGTGAACACCTTGATCTACAGTTGCAAATGCTGACAGCAATGGCACTTCATCAACTATTTTTGCAGTCTTATTTGCTGCATATCTCCCCAATTTCTCAAGCCTGTGCCACCAACCCTCCCTCATCTCCACATAAATTAGCTAAATGACCTCTCGTAGCCTGCTTGAAATGAAAATTGTCATCTGAAGAAGAAAATAGCTGTTCTAAAGGTTTGCAGGGAATGGAGAGGGTGTTGAAGACTGCAAGCTTTCCTGCAATACAAATCCTTCCAAAAAAATCATGTGTCAGAAATTAGCCTTATCTGATATTCAGAGTTAGAAATTAATAATCTTCCCTCAAAAAAAGCAGATCTCTTCTTTCTATTTGCATTTAACATTTTTAGGTCTGCAATGCATTAATAGTCTATGGGTGTCAATTTTAGAATAAGTTGTTGAAGCAGAACTGGAATTTACCTATTTCTTACACGTATCTTACAACACGGATTCTGTGCCATACTGCTAAAGAAAACTGATGGATTGGGGTGTCTGAGTGGCCACCAGAGATGCATTGATACTGTGCTCTTAAAAGCTTTACTACAGGAATGCATTCAACAAAGCCGAATGGTTGAGACAGCTCCAACAGCACAGAGGGAGAGATCCCAAAATCAGAAAATAGAAATTAAAATAATTGACCACAAATATAATAGCATTCCTACAATTTGTTACATGTAGCCCTGAAAAAAAAATTAATTTAAGGACAGGAACAGAAATAAGTCACAGTGAACTGACCTGGAAGTGAATGATTTCCTGCAGGGTAACTGCCTCAGAAGACATACTTACCACAGGAGATGGGAAGAAGTTACAGCTAACCAGGGAAGTTCCTGGGACCTTCCCAGAGGTCCCACAGCCCATCAGGCAGGGAGGAGGTGGGCATCCAACATCCTCCTCCTGCTCTTACATAGCTCAAGGTGCCAGTGGTCTCCTCCAGTGCCAGGGCACAGGACCAGCTCATGTTTAGCTCCCCAAGGCTAGGGACACTCTTTTTGGCAGAGTTGCTCTCTGGCTGGTCACAC
>JAOXNG010000026.1:21214786-21230266 GCA_028566535.1 Scolopax minor | reverse complement strand
GTGGTTTCACATCTGCTTCAACACTCTTCTAAACATGGGCAAGCACCCCACTCAAATTAATTTCTCTTAATGAGATCATAATATCACAGTCCAAGGTATAAAGATGTCCACTTTTCCCGAGGTTTCTGGAAGGCTGAAACCTCAAGAAGGGTTTAGAGATTACAGGTGGATCTCTAGATGCTGAGGCTCTTCTAAATCATAGGTCCCTATTGCTCATTTACTTCAAAATACAGAATCAGCACACTTTGAATAAGGCCATAAAATTCTACTTTAATCTTTTTGGGAGATATTTGCCTTTTGCAGGAAGGAAAACCATTGAAATAGAACAGGAGGAGAAATAGGGGGGGTAACATCCAAGACATTCACATTTAAATAAAGCCTATTTTGCAGATGCTAGGGTTAAGGTGCACAACCACCGATACAGCTGACATGTTTTCCTCTAATTGTCATTCTTGTTGTTCTTTTAAATCAAGCCCACATGCTATGAGGAGTAGTGAAGAGACAATTTCCTATCTACTAATTATTATCATGATGTTATTAATTTAGACTAAGGATAATAATAAGATAGGGCATGTGTAGAAAGAATTCATTATGAAATTAATTGCTCCGATTAGGGTCAACACATAAGATAAGGTTTATAAAGCATTTCAGAAACAATTAATTTTGATGGCTATTTGGCATCCTAAGACATGTAAATCTAGAGCGTGTATTTTACATTTCTCTCCCCTCCCCATTCATATGCTAAGTCCTCTGATAAACGGTGCTTGTTCAAAAGAAAATTGAAATCAGTGGATTGAAGCAAAGCGGGATAATGAGGTATTATTGATATATTCTGTAAACGCTTCAATTATTCCTGCCTTCAGTTTTGAAATTATTTCAGAGAAACAAAAAATAAATAAAAAATGGCTTTTTACAAAGTCAATTTTAATATCTCCATTGCATTTGTGGTTGTTGTCTTTTCCCCTTAATAGTCATGGAAAGGGCTTGATTACAGTTATCTTTCTGAATATACTGTTGCTCTTTATAATTCCTTCCTCTTGACTCTCAAGGGCTCTCTCACAGAATGGTGCCCCTCAGTTATGTGAAGCACCTGTTCCCAATTCATCACTGTAAATGAAGCTTAACATGGCTTTGTTTCCTTGCTTCCTAAATGCTCTTCCTTCTTTTCTTTCTTTCTTTTTCTCCCCTGAATTCTTAGAGAAAACAACAGAAGGAGCTAGCAGAGATATCCTTAACAGGAAAGTGATTGTGCATTCAGGATGCTCTTTACTACAAGAGTCTGAAGAGAGCATTACATTGACAGAATCTTCATGGTTGGAAGGGACCTTTGAGATCATCAAGTCCAACCATGTAGTCTGCAGCAGTCTGCATTCCTTCCTAATGCAGTGAGGTTTGGCACTTGATTTCAACACAATCCCAGTCAGTCAATCTTGACAGCTTTCAAAGATCCTACCCTAAATTTAGGCTGTTTACAACAAAGAGACAATTTAGCGAAGCTAACTGGTGCTGGCCCAACAGTGGTCTGATATTTGTCTGCCACAACACATAGGTTCTCAGAGGATCATCGATGGAGCTGCCCTGATGCCAGATATATCCATTTTCCTTCTATTCACCTTCCTTTTTCACTGTCCAGTTGCTCAGACTAACAATGGAAACAATCAGCTCCTCTGTGCAACAAATGAGAAGTCCTCAGGAATTATTTTAAAAGAAGCAAAGCTACCATTATCTTTATCTTTGCAGATGGGGAAACTGAGGCCTTGACATGTGTAACTGATATACCCAGAAGACTGAAGCACAGCTGGGATACAGCCTGGTCTTCCAGAGCTCTGGCACAGAAAGAACATTAGGGAGCTGTGGGTGCATCAGCACAGCTTATCTATCTTCCTGGATTCAAGTCCCTGAGGAACATAGGAGGGTGCAATTAGGGAGGGAACCGGAGCGTACTGAAGTCAGTGGAAGACTTTCCAATTATTTCAGGCAGTATCTGGCAAAAGCCCCTGATGCCTCATGCTCTGTGTGGCTCATTAATGCCAAAATTCATCTTGAGTGCTTAATTCCTCAACTGGCAGGTTTGCAGGTATCTGTTCTTATCTTTCCATTGCAAGCAGAAGCTAACAAAGACAGGATGGAGAAAAGTGATGAAGAAAAGGGTGTAAGCAGGGAGAGATCATCCATACCAAGTCAAGAGAGGAAGCAGCTTACAGAAATAGCAGGACCTCTTCTTCCCCTTTGCCTGTCCCCCAGGAGCTTGGCAGAAACCGGCAGCTTTGTGGCAGTTAGTAGAGCAAACACCATTTATCAGCTTATTTTCTATTGCAAAGATGAGTGGCTTGATACTGTGATCGATCGGTGCTCCTGGCGAGTCAATACTTGGATCAACACACAGTAAATCCCAGGAGGAGCACCAAAACTGCAGTGAGTGACTACATCTCAGCACGCCACCAAACTCTCCTTCCCCTCCCACGCTGGGAACTCACCAAGCCAACAGAGCCCGCACAAGCAGAAGCAAGAAGCTGCCTCATTTCAGTCTCTGAGACGTCATCGTTGGGAATATAGCTACAGCAGAAAGGTCTACAAAAAAAGCAGCACTTCCTCTGGAAGAGCAAATAGCACTGATGGGAATTTTGGAGAGTTGCAGTGACTCAGGACGCTACACCAGGTGACGTGCCACTCAAATGATGCCCTGGATCAGTGTGAGATATGTTGTTTCATAAGTCTAGTATAATAGCCAGAAAGTAAAAAAAAAAAGCCAAAACCCACAGATTATACATCAGCAGGCAGCCCAGCCGCTCGATACCAAGTAATAAGAATCAATTGAATGATCAATAGGCTTCTCTCTTCACTAGGGCTTTGAAGATTCTGCTGTCATGCTCTCTGCTATAATTAGCACTTGATGAACTTAAAATGTTTAATGACTGTGAAATTGCATTCCTATAGAGACAACGCACATCTGGAATAGCAGCACGCCGTTCAGGGGTCTATGGAGTCCCACGCCATTAAGCACAGAACTTCAAATAGAGTTTTCACCGTGAAAATGGAGCAAGCTCTTTGACGTGCTAACATCAGCTCTGGTCCACTTGCTTCTCAAATCACTAGCGTAGAAGACAAACTTCAAAGAGCTCAGGATACACTTTAAAGCGACTACAGAGTCGGCTTGTTTAGGAATGTATGTGCTCTCCTGGCAGCAGATGAAGAGGACCAGACCACCCCCACCTCAATTTCTCCTTCATAGTTAGAATGAAGGTGGAATGGGGTATGCCACTCTATGTACCTATACACATTTACACCGATAATTATATATAGGGAGAGAGAAGAACTCATTAACCAATGAACCCATTCCAGCTTCAGTATAAAATAAGCTGTTTTGTGATATAGATTAGGAAAATAGAATCTGTTGTGGGGATAAAAATGAGGACATGGATTGCAAACAGGATTGACTCCAGCTGGCAGTTTTACAAGGCTGAGAATGCAATAGATCTATACATAAACATTTTCTTCTCCAGAATCAGTATTTTTCACCAGAAGTATTTCTGCCCTGCAGCTGATGTTGTTCCTCCCCAAATTCAGCAGAATGAGCAGCAGAATGAACTCAGTTTAGAATTTCATAGAGCCACCGAAACCTGGATTAATGCTTCTAGCTGTGCTATTCACTACCTATCCTGGTAACTAAAACTCCAAAGAGAAGACCCATTGTATCACAGAATCACAGAACTGTTGGAATTGGAAGGGACCTCTAGAGATCATCTAGTCCAAATCCCCTGCCAAAGCAGGGTTGCCCAGAGCACATCACTCAAGATGGCATCAGACAGATATTTCCAAAGAGCATACACACAAGACAGATCAGGTGGTGTCATCAACCTTGCTTTAAGAGCTAGGGCCAACAGAATATGAACATAACTTTCAGAAAATGTTCACCATGAGAAGCTGGCAGTCTCAAAATGACTACCCACAGTACGGGAGCACCATAAGCCAGAACCCTGGCTCTCTAGTATCACGCTGGACAAACACTAGAAGAAGCTGATGCTTTCTAATCAGAATGATATCTGTTAATGCTGCCTCCTCAACCAGGGAATACAACTCTCTTCTGTTTCCTTACACCTCCCACCATTACACCCTGAGTTCAAGGCCACACAAACATAAGCCTAAATATTTGTAAATATCATGATTACACTCTGACTACATGTGTGTCTGCACAGAAATTCAACAGGGACTGCTGTTTTAAATCTCATGCTTAATCTCTTCAATTTTTCAAAGACTGCTATGGAAGGCTCTTCATGCATTTATTGTGAAGAAAGAGAATCAAAACCGTTAGTCCTTGTTATGCAGAAAATGTTAATGCACAGTAAGATACGAGGGCTGGATAAATATGAATCTATAGCTTGATTTCAGAATTCGAGCTGAATTGCTTAAAGGTTTGTCTGTGTTAACACTGCTAGAATTAGCCAAGTCACTTCTGATCTGTAAAGTCTGAAAGCTAACAGCTCTCTGCCACACAAAAATGCAATGAAGAACATACGTTGCTAAAACAGAACAGTATCTCATATTTAAAGAAAACGGTAAAAATATTCATGAATATGGATGAAAAAGAACATAAATATTCCTTCATATATCCCATGAGAAGTACCAGTATGTATTTTCTGTCTGCTTTTGTAAGATGCAGGTAGAACCTTTTAAAGCTAGGGGTTAAACATTCAACCTTTACTTTGAGCTTTCTCACCTCTGAAGTGTTTCCATAGATACTTAATATATGGCAACCTGACCTTTGAAAGGTGCTCTATTGAGTTTTCAAATATTATCTGATTGTAACGCTTTATCCCTAACCTGTTCATGGCTTTTGTTTCCTATTAGTATAGGAATAGTCACTCTGTAGAGGATAGGTTTTTGGTTTTTTATTTGAAACTTTAACAGCACAGCACTGGAGCCAGCCTTTGCTTCACCAATGACAAGAATTCTCAGAAGAGAACAGCAACAAAACCATAAGCACTAGAAAAGCTTTGTTAATTCAAGCCCTTACTGCTCTGAAACAACTCCCATCCTCCTTTTTTCTCCTCTCCTGGAGTAAGAGCAGGTTCAATTTGATAGTATTTGCCACTTCAGCCATGACAGGCAGCAAGACAGCCCAAAGATACGGCACAGCTTTGCTTGGCTATTCCTCCACCTGTTACAGGGGTAGCAAAAGCCACACCAAATTCCTCTCCTGTCCTAAGGTATGTCTCAACACATAGCCTAGAACATTAGTTACTGATCTACTGCACCTGGGTTGTTGCATTAATCTAAAATGACAAGATTACAGTTTATGTTTCAGGGAAATAGCCCACGTTACAAGAGCCAGAGGAGCTGAGCCATTGACCTCAATGAAGACGTGATAATTTACATCCGCCAGAAAAGCACTTTGGTGGAGCTTTGCTGATTTAAACCCATGGAGGATTTCGCCCATTATCCCCGGAAATGTTCCACAAAATACAACGTTCCCTCCAGTCCCTGTTGTCATTGTCTTAAGCAATTACTACACTACGTTCTCAAGAAAGGGTATAGCAATATATATTTTAATCTCAAGGTGACTTACTGCCTGTTTTCCCATAATGAGAGATGACTGCTTTACTTCAATAGCTTTTATTAGTGGTAAAAAAAAGAAAAGGCAGTGATCAGATTTTGTAATTGAATAGGGAAGGTAATTTGCACTCCAGTCTTCTTGGAAATGAGGCTTTTTATTAGAAAAAGGAAAAGGTCTGAAAGGAATAACTGTCTTTCATGCATTGCGGTACACAAGAAAAAAAAAAAAAGGAGAAATAGTGGGGACTGTCCCTTTGTTACCTTGTGTACTTTTTTCCTGGAGAGAAACCCAGAGCTAAATCCTAGCCAGTCCTTGTGTCACTGCCCAGTTAGTTGCCTTAGTAATTACAGGCCTTGTCTCACACTTTAAAAAAAAAAAAAAAAAGGAGCAGCACAGGGAAAAGAGGGATCAGGTTTTGGAAGGGCATGTGAAGAGCTGTATCATGCTCCAGACTGTACCTACAGAGACATCCTCTCCACATCCTACCTGCCACCAGCCCACAGGAGCCATCACTGCAGAAGTTACAGAAATGGACAGTAAATACATCCTTCATTGTTGACACATTTAAGGTAGGGGTACTGCTCCTGCAAAAATCAGATGTCATGAAAAATGACTCTACCTATAGCTCAGGTGGGTACCAGAGAAAGTAGAAAGCCTCTGTTTTAAAAAGGCTTTCATTTAAAAAGAGTGTCAAGGACTTAATGAGTGAGTCTGAAACCAGTGTCTCAGAGCTATGTTTCCACTTAAGTAGACTGGAAGTTGCTTGAAAGCTCAAAGAATTTTATTTCACAAAATATAAATGATTTAGACACCTTTCAGTAAAGTTTCTAGATAAACCAAAAAAGCCTGCTTATAAGTCAAATTTCCATTTCATTATGAATAGCAATTTCTTTTCATTTCCTTACTAAAATCTAGAATGAAACACAAATGGAAGGTGAAAACGCCAGCTGTATTTTGGATTTCTTCAAAAAAAAAAAAAAAACAAACAAACCACAAACCAAAAGCCAAACTGCAGTAGCAGTTGAAAGTAAAGATTCCACTGCCAGAAAAAAACCTGCTCATCTCCTCATTAAGGAACATAAGTAGGAACAGTGGTACTTCTCATAGCCTTTTAAAAAAAAAATAAATTCTGAAACACTGCTTCCTGACTGCATTTTATTCAATGGGATAGATTTTTTCACTGTTTTCATCTCAGAATTTTCTCTGCCTGCAGGCTACGCCTGCAAAAACCAGATAATGCCACTGCTAGATAACTAGAGAAACTCTCTGGAGCACAGAGGTGTGAATGGTTGAACCAGCCTTGGCAGGAGCTCAAAAGAAGATGATGACTTGTTCAGAAAGGTAGTACATGGTTGTGTAAGATGGGAATGGCAGGATCAGCTAGGATTTCAGATCGGAATCTGTCCTGAGTCTGGAACAATCTGAAGCTGCACAACTGCAGCAGAAAAAAAAAAATCATAAGCAACAACTTCTCATTTAGAAATCCTGAATCACATCCTCTACCAAGATGTTCAGCTTCTTCAGAGAGCCCAGGATCAGGCCATCTGGACATTTTATTCCTGTTTTCAGAGCATGGGAAATTTAGTAGCAACAGCCATCATCAGGTGCAGCCAAACAACTACATTTTAAGCACTACTTAGGTATATATGAAGTTCTACAGTACAAAGTTGCTTCGAGGATCTTCAAGAGAGAAAGGGAAGATGAACTGTAGGTTTTAATAAAGCCGTGTGGTTTTGGTTTCTGCCTCTATCTTATTTGGTTGCTAAGTATATGGCAAGAATAAATGAAGATAGATAACCTAGGGGGAGAATAACTGCATTTATTTTTCACTTGGCTAAAGAAGCTCCTTTAACTTAATATGACCTAGAAACTGCACATTTTCCAAGAGTCCCAGCAGCCCTAATTAGCTGAAGAAACTGAAGCATTTTACCACATAACCTTCAAATCATCTCTTTGAATTCATTCTTTGCCTCTAAATCTCACTGGTTTCCCAAGCGTTTCCTTGTCTCATTTCATACAACTAATGAAACAACTCAATCAAGGAACATTTTTTTTTTTAAATATGTGAGCAGATTCTCTCTGCATTCTAAAGGTCTGAAATTTGAAATAAGTTACCACTCTTTGCTTTGTTTCATAAAGCAAAATGAGTCTGAGGATCACATCCTCTTGCTGACCCACAAATGGTTTGTCAAGTACCTTATTTCCTCTTAACACTCAGAAGAATAATTCCACATCCCAGGAGAGGAGTTTGGGTACCTGATAACCATCAAAATTTGGAGTCTAGCTAGTTCAGACAGCTACTCTAGAATCCTCACCTTGATGGCTGTTTACCTCTTTCTTTGAACTGATTGTAGTTTAAAAAAGTTATTTTGTCAAAGATTTGTGAGCTTATCTAACCAGTGTTTTGAAGATAGCTGGTAGGGAAAAGAAAATGAAATCAACTAGTCTGTAAAAGAAATGAATATTTTTTAATAGAAATATTCAACTAAAAGCTTTTTTAAACTATGAAAAATAAGTATTAATGGATTTTCACTCAAACACCCAAATCTTTTCCTGCTAAAGTTGCGGGGTTTTTCGAATAACTGAAGAATGTTGCGTGTGTGAAAGTTTCAGTGAAAAAAAATCTGGCCATCCCCAATAGGCTCTTAGAGAACTTCTTTTTTCTTGCTGTTGCTCACATGGGGCTAAGTACATAATGGGGTAAGGAAATTACTTATCAGCAAGGGCTTATACATGTCTGCTTTCTGAATCAAGCACAAATTGTATATTTGATTACTACAAAAACTACAAGAATGCAAGCCCACAGTCTGTAATGTTATAACCCATTAATGCCAAGGCACAGTGAAGAGAACAAAGGAAAACAAAAAGGGAAGAAATGAAAGAATGCAGGCATAAAAATCTTACCTCATGAACCAGCTGGGAATTTTCCATCAGGAGGATTCCTTGATGGAAAACAACTTCCACGAAAATTCAAATTGCCCTTTTTACAGTAAATATTTCAACTCCACAGCAAGGGAAATTGCAATGAAGCTATGTGATTTGAACAGCTTTCAGCAATTTCAAATCCTACTTTAGGTCAAAGACAAATGCTCAAAGATTTGTCCCTTAGGAGAGAAAAAAAAAAAAAGTCCAGATTTGCTTTGCTTCTTCACTTTGACCTTCCTGGGTAAGCTTTTCTTTGACAACCAAATTCCCATCGGATGGAAGGAAACCAACGGTTCAGAACCAACTAAGATGTCATTCAACTCACATCTTTGACAGCTTCTGCTTTCCTGGTTGCTCTTGGAGCAATGTCTTCGGGTTGCGATTCCTTTTAGATGTGCTTCCTTTTCAGATTAGCTGGGGGCACAAACAGAAACCAATGTTATCAATAAATGACCTATCCCTGTTGTTCTGTACCATGTTCCAACTTCTCATGATGGGGTAGGTTATTTGCTGTCCCAATTCAGTATCACATAGACATATAACTTATTCCTTTTTTAAGGGCTGGTCATTTTCTTCATGTGCAAAATTTCACATGTGCTTGAAAACATGCTTATGTTTCTGACACTACTTTTGTCTACTAAAAGATCTACTCACACAACTAACTTGGAACTGGGGGAAAAACGTAATGGATTCCAGTTTTGTGTCAAAGTTCAGGACTGCGCATCTTCCACCAGGATTATATTAAAGAATTAGAAACAGTAACACTTAGAATTATCATACACTTCATTTACATATCTAAGAATCAAACTCTGTTGGAAACCTAGTTCTATGATGCCGAATTGATGTTCTACCAGATGGTTAATTAATTGAGCACAAGACAGTTCTGCAGGCCAGTGAACTTCTTACGCAACTCCAGCACTCTGCTACCCGGCACCAATATCTTTAAGCAAACTAAAAATGTTTCTTTAACCACTGTTTCATCCTGAAAAAAATTTACACCGCAGAAACCTTCTAACCCATCTAACATGTATCCGTAGCATAAAGCATGACAGGTTCAACAGCAACCAGTAATGTTCCTTTCTCATTCTAACTCAAACCAGTTTGGGTTTGCCTACCTGGGCTTCTGCAAACTGAACCGGTCTTGCCATCCTCAACCCCAAAGTAAGCAGCCCAGTCCAGGAGCTAGAAGTTTCTCCAGTCCTCCAAGCTGGAAGAGCAATGCTGGAGCTGGTGGGCTTCTTGCACCACCTAGTGATGCCTGCAGGCTCACACAGCTCCTCCTTCCTGACTGAAGCACAAATGAATCCCAGCTGAGGATGCTTGTCATCTCTGGAAAACACCACTTAAAACACAAATATTGTGGCAAGAGCCTGTATTCTCCCCTCAGCATCACCACTTTAACTGGCTTTTCCTCTGCCACACCTTAAGTAAATTAAGTACACCTGCATCACGTTTGTGTGGATATCAGATGAACTACACAGGGCTTACAGGGCACAAGAAAGTGGCACTGGACTTAACTGGAGAAAGCAGAATGCAATGGGGAGGGTCAACAAAATTTCCACGTGCATTTTTTTCTGTAAATCCAAAGTTTTGAGACAAAAAAAATCTAGAGGGTCATTTGTATTCCCCAGAAACAACACTTTCTATATTAAATACATTTTTTCATGTTCACCACTTTCTTCATGCTTCTCTATATAAGTGACCTTTCTCCAGAGATTTTCCAGGATCCAGCTCATTGCAAGGAGGGAGCAACATCTACAGGGATATGAGACTTTGCAAAGAGCTAAGGTGCACTGGTGTCTAGAGGATAATAGGCTGTCCTTGTTGAAGCAAAATCCAAAAGATCAGACTTAATTTGGTCCAGGAATTCACACTTCCGTTGCTAGACATTTTGGTGGGAGCGGCAGTATGTTACAAAAGGTAGGGGTTTGTTAGGTTGTTTTTTTAATTAGAAGTGGGACACTGGAGTTCTAAGTCCCAGGATCTATGCTGTAAGATACTAAGCACTTTTTTTTTATCTTGAATTGTACTGCCTGTCCCAGCTATCCTTTATGTAAAATATGGGTAATTCTTACCTGTATTGTCAGAGTATTTCCAGGCTTTGCTGGTCGATCCTTGAAAAAGGCATAGAAATCTTTGAATGAAAATTCTGTAACAGAAATTCAGGGGATCAGAATTAAAACAGAAGAAGAGAAAGAGCAGATTTCTGCAAAAAAAAAAAAAAACCCTAACCCAAAACATTTCTTTAGTTCTACCATGGGGAACAGGGAAGCTATTCACTTAAAAATGAGCTTATAGGCTACCAGTAGTTTCATGGCGTGTCTCATTCTTTCTGTCAAGTTGGAGGTCAGGGAAGATGAGAAAGGATGTGAGCACAAGTGAGGTGCACTCCATTTTTCCCTGGTACAATGTCAAAACCCAGGTTGAGTTCATGTCATGAACTCAAGTACCTACTCAGAATCCAATCCTGTGTTACAATTACCCAAAGAGGTTTCACCTGAAGACTTAAGTTGCTGAGTGACATCTATATATGAGCTTATACATGCACTTTTGGAGTCTGCATTGGTCTAGGAAAGAGCCATGGGAGCTCACATTGTCTTTTCTCTTCCTGAGCACTTCTCTGATGACTAGTCACTTAATTCCATTAGCAATTAATATTAGCCACTCTCCCATGTGTGGCTGCAAAAATGAAAATGCTATTACTTCAGGCAAGCCATAGGTATTTGGGCCTGAATAGCAGTGGTGGGGAGGGGGTGTTGGGGGGGATGTTCTGATCTTTGTTTTACTTGATGGTCTTTTCTGGTCATCATTTCTTTGGTTCTGGCATTTAAGAGGGCAAGCCAGTTGAGTTTTAAATTAGTCTTTATTAGCTTGCAAATCCATTAAGAATTTCCTGTGTTATTTGCTTTTCCGTGCGGGCATTATGAAGAATTAAACCTAAAAAGAGCAGACTTTTCAGGATCCTCCAGCAAACACAAAACCAGAGTATATTAACACTACTCTGCTACTCTTAACACGAAGCCATTCCATTGTTGTGTTTCAAACTAATTGAATGTTTATCTGGAAGTCTTCATTATGCTAATATTGATACGATCCATCTCAATGCCAGCTTCTACTGAGATGACTCATTTTAATCTACATTGTTGCAGAGCTCCATTGCACAGTAATATGAATTTAATGACAGAATGCCTCAATTAAGTCTTTGAGGATTCCAGGAACATCTTCAGCTCTTCAAAAATTTATTATCTCCCAGCCACATTGATTGGCCAAAGATATTTTAAAGGCAACCTCCTCCCCCACCTCATTAGGAAGGCCCAAGTAAAACTGACATTCAAATGGTGGTTACTGAATCAGCCTTTTTGTAATGATAGTAAGAGTTAATGGAGTTTGGACATCTTGATTTTAGGATGTCCTTTGAGGATCATCTTCCTTTTTCTCTTGATTTTGCCACTTTGATGTTGACCTTCCCTTGCTGTCATTGTACTTGCCCTTTTTTTCTCCCCCCCCGTAATCCCACAGCCACATGGGCACATACTCCTCATGGGTATATATCCTAAGAGGATTTTGTGCATTTATGTAACTGCCTGAGTAGGGTCTGCGGTCACAAAAGGGAATCCTTGACCCCACTCTTCTTGAGCTCCAGAGTCTGATGACCAAAGCCTGTGGCTCTTTTTGTTTACCCTTCTGATTCATTGGAACAAGTCCGGGACCTCAAGAGCCATCTTCTGCTAACGTAGCTCTTGTGAAGATAGTGGATCTGTGCCAGAAGAAAATTCCAGAAATGTTAAATATCAGGGACAATTAGGTCCTTGCATTTGACCTCCTTTACAAACTCAAGGACAG
Organism: Scolopax minor; assembly: GCA_028566535.1. Classification (NCBI taxonomy): domain Eukaryota; kingdom Metazoa; phylum Chordata; class Aves; order Charadriiformes; family Scolopacidae; genus Scolopax; species Scolopax minor. Next base: position 21,217,944 of record JAOXNG010000026.1, on the reverse strand, counting down.
AAAAGAGACCAAATATTCATACCATTTAAGAACACAATGCTCAGAAACACATCTGATCTGAAGCCATCAAGTAATGGAGAAACCCAGCAAAGATTTTCATATAGTTGTTAATTGGTCTCAGTATTAATAGCCAATCCTTATTTTTAAGTTTTTTTTAATATAAAAGTACTGTGTCTTTCTAACCTAAAACAAAGTTCTTCCCCCCCTCACAGTTACTTCTACGTTATTGCCAAATCACATCTCAGCTTCATGTTTAGCAGAATAAATTGCATACCTCAGTTTCCCACTTCAACATCCTATAGATATAATTATAACATGCAAAAATAGTATTCATTGTTAACATCTGTGTCAATAAAACATGGTTGTGCTTGACAACTACTGTAATTTTACATCGAGGATCTGAAACTTACCCTGAGACAGCTATACTTGAAGATGAAGTCAGGTACAGTTTCTTCTCCACATCAGTGGGATTTGTCTCGAAGATGAAAAATTCCCAGACAAGCTCTGCTGTTTGTCACTCCTTGCCCCACACACCTTCTAATGCGACCACCAGCATTCAGACACCAAGGCCTCTGCTACTGTGCTTGGCAACCTGTGGCAGATATGAGAAATTCCACATCAGTCAAGAGAAATATGAATAAATGCCTTGTCACCATTGAAAGCAAAGCCTGATGAATTCAAATTTTTTACAAAGGCCAGATTCATGTATAAATCAAACTGAATGAAAGATTTATCACCTCTGCCTGCATTATAGACACATCTTCCAGGAGTTATATTCCTTTAAAAATATTTGTCACAATATTTCTGTCACATGCAGGACTTTTATATCAGTAGCAGCATCTGAATAGCATCAGAATATCACCGCTTTCAAACCTGTGGATTTTTATTAGACGTTACCAGAAATAACTCGGTTTCCAAAGATGTTACAAGCATGCAGGTTTCTTTAGGTAGCTGAGTGGGTTTAGCCATCCTCGGGATCAAGCTCTGTGTGAATACAGCATCTAAAAAGAGACATGATGGGCTTGGCTTCTCTTCAGTCCCTGGGTGAGAAGGTGCACAGACACTTCAGGTTGTATCTACACATATTGTCTCAGAGGCTGAGCGGTCCCAGCTCCTTCACTTACTGTCATAGTTCAACAACTGTTAAATAAAGTTGTTCGTGCTCAATGCAGGGCGGGTTGGACTAGATAACCTTTAAAGGTCCCTTCCAACACAAACCAAATTGATTCTAAATACAATCTGCGTTTCTCAATACAATCTGCATTTCTGCAATAGGCAGTAAATGTTTTCAGAGCTGCCAGAATACTGCAGGAGCAGTGCTCACAGTGCAGGGTTAGTGGTGGTTTTTTACCAAAAAGTCCAAGTCATGACCCAGTAGTAACTGCTCAGTCTGTACAGAAATTTTATGTCTGCGTCTCTTGTTTGTCTGCCAATTGGTTTGCTTTAACCTGTGGAAGAAAAGGTGCTCAAACCAAAAGCTTCGCGAGCAGTCCAGCAGCAATTCTCTGTTGACATCTTTGAAGAAGCACTGATGGTCTCTTTTTGCCTTTATGAATTGTACTGGCATGGGCCTGAGCATGCTGCAGGCCCTGTTCTTTAAAGATGGTTTGAAAGTGGCTGTGAACAATTTTGGCACCCTCAAGAGCTCCAGTGGCTGATCCTCATCACAACCAGGATGAAAAGTCATTCAATCCTCTGCAGGTTTCATGAAGCTTCAGCTTTCTTTAAAACCACCACCACCTCATCTGAGCACTTAGCTGCAGAAAGATGCTTCCAAGTGGCATATGCTTACACTTAGTAAAAAAAAAAAAAAAAAAAAAAAAAAAACACAACACTGGAGTTTCCTTTGTTAGGCAAAGCCCTGGTGTCTGATGATTTACAATCTGCAAGGCTGCATGACTTCTGAAGGCTGGTAGTGCAGCAGTACTGCCCACAAAACCCCGACTCTTCAGAGAAACTATGCTTTAAAACATTGGTTAGACATGCTTCCTGCTTCCACCCCCTTTTCCTCCCCCCGGCCCTTCTCAAGGATCACAGGCCATACTGATAAAGATGACCTGAAATGGCTGTGCAAATCCCAGAGTAGTGATCACACCAGCTACAGCCTCTTCTCTTTGGAGGTACTTGGATGGCTGAGTAGACCCGAACAGCAAGCAAGCATTTATTGCTGATCAGCAACTGCTATGTGCAGATGAAAAAGAAAAAAGTGTTTTGGAGGTGATATTCTTGTATACTAAGCTGCTATTTGGCACACATGACGCCTTGTGCAGCAAGACCTGCCTATATACTGCTTCATTCCATAGGTTATTATAATCCCTTTTATCTGACTTTTTGTCACCTGCTTAAAGGCAGGTGACTGTGTGTACATTACAGCTTTTTAGATCCTCTGACTAAATGTCATTTTCCCCTCCTGAAATATATTCATTACAGTCGACGCCTGCAAGCCAAACAGGGAAGCAGTATTTGATCTTTTTTTTAAAGCAGCTGGGATTTTCTCCTTTTGCTTTCCTGTTGTCACATCAGGCAACCCCCTGCTGTAACTCAGAACAAGCACAGGCTGCAGAGCCAGTTGAGATGAAGGCAGCAAACAACTCCAGGGAAGGGATTTTGGGTACCTTGTTACCTCAATGTTGATAGCATCCATTCCTTTTTAAAAGTACAGTATTTGCAAAGTAATTTCCAGCCTAGGAAGCATTTGCATGCCTGCAGTGTGGAGCTGGCACGGCCCAACCAAAGGGGCCCTTCCTGAAAGGGCCTGTCCTCCTCCACTGCTCCTTTTGTGCACAGCCTGTCGCTGGGCTGACACTTCACAGCCTGCCCAGGGAGGTGGTGGAGTCTCTTCTCTGGAGCCATTCAAAACCTTTACAGAGTCACAGAATCTTGATGGTTGGAAGGGACCTTTGAGATCTTCAGGTCCAACCACTAAATCATAAACAAAAACAACCCCACAAACAGACACAACCCCACGATCTCTAGAGCAGGCCCTGAAGTGCCACTTCTACACGTTTCTTCAATCCCTCCAGGGATGGGGACTCCACCACCTCCCTGGGCAGCCCGTTCCAGGACCTGACCACCCTCTCAGGAAAGTAATTCGTCCCACGATCTAATCTAACCCTCCCCTGCTCCAATTTCAGACCATTTCCCCTGCTTCTGTCCTG
>JAOXNG010000026.1:20945361-20959138 GCA_028566535.1 Scolopax minor | reverse complement strand
TTCTGCTGTTTGTACTTCTCTCACCCTCCTTGTCCTCCCTTGCACCCCCTTTTTTACATCTCCAGGCATTGCCCCTTCCCAACATGCAAAGCATCACGTGAGAGCCAACAACTACAGACAGAGAAGCTGCTATAAATTCAACCACCATGTGGGTTGGTAGTGGGCAGAGGCGCAGAGACATCTCGTTTTGAAAGGTTCTTCATGAAAATCAGGACCTACCAAGGCACAATGTTACGCTGTTCACTGCGAGCACTGCTGAGTCCTGGCTGCTCTAACTATTCCCACAAGCTTTCCAGCTAAATTACTAAAAACCAAACCACTGATGAGCAATCTCATACGCTGACTGGTCAGGATGCAGAGGTGTTTGCAGCAAGTTGCTTTTACCCCGTTCCACCTACAGGTTTCCTGCTAGCCCCTCCCCTTACTCCTCATCCTCATTCCAACATTTCTATATTTATTACATTTTTGTTACTTTGAAGTGATTGTCCTTTTAGAGCAACTCTTTTTACAGCTGTCACCATGGGCAGAACAAATTACAGGTTTTTTGAATTCATGTCTTTAACTGATGATGTCAGATTCTGACAGTACTTCACCCATAACCCTGCCTCAAATTTCATGTTTGCTACTAACCACCACAGAAACCTAAAATCTGTTAGAGTCACCCCGAACAGCACTAGCCTCACAACAGGCCAGGCAGCACTTCCCAGGTGTGACACAGAGCACCAGGAGAGTGGCCTTAGGAATTTTAAGGCACTGATTTGTAAGGTGTGGCAGGAGAGGACATACCTCGGTGCAGTCCTTAGATGTTCATGAATCTGAAGGCACTAACAGGGAGCTGTTTCGAGTGCTTTAACCACTGACAGGGCCAGTGATCTCCTTTGAGGGTACAAATCACTTCACACACACACACACACTATGTAAAACACTCTTTGAAGAAAATTTGGCAGGAGTTTTGTTGCCACAAACCTGCTCCCTCAAACAGCAACATTAACTTTCGACTTCGCCACAGCTAGGGACAGTGGGAAGTCAGGCATTATTCCTACTATCAGAATTTCAACAGGAGAAACACCCTTTTGACTTATAACTGTAAAGAAACAATGATTTTTCATGAGAGAGGAAAAAAAAATACAAAGCAAGAAAATGCAGAAAGAAGTGGAAATTCCACTTGACATCCAACTTGGCAGGATTTGCCAGCTGGAGTAGAAATAGCAGCTTACAGTCCCTTACTCCCTCACACTTCTGGGGAAGATGAAGATTACAGGGTGCTCTGACAGCTGAAGGCTGAAGCCAGGAGACAAGACACTCACCTTTGAAATCAAGACTTTCCCAGTGCCTGGTTGCAGCAGCCAACAAAGGACAATTTGGGAAGACAAAGGACAAAATCCATCCAGAGGACGACCAGCCCCCACAAAGACACCCATGTGCTCGCCTGTCTAACGAGGATTGGCAGCATCCTGCTATCAGAGAACTGCTGTCACAATAATGAGACAAGTAAACAGAGACAGAGGTCTTTTCTAGAAAGTAATCAGTTTTTTAAAATAACACAACACCTTCCACTTGAGTTTATTTCTACGTCTACAAGCTGACGAAGCTATAAATTTGAAGGGAAGTGTCTTCTGTCCCACTTTGATAAATAGATCGCAGACGGTATGACAGCCTTTTTAAATTATGGACTTGACTTTCATCAAAAAAGATTTTGCAGAAATATCCCCCTTAGTAAACATAACGTGAACTTTCCCAATCATAAGCAGAAAGCTCTGCAGCCATCCTTCAGGAAGTATTTGTGTATTTATTTTGTCCAAACCACTTTGTTTTCCTGCAGTATCTCCCGGCACAGATTCATTCATTTGCTAGCAATGACCAAATTTCAGCTATTACTTACAGGTCTCTGGCCATAGTCCTTAGACTGTCCTCCTTTCTTGTTTTAGATCCATTAGACAATGAGTCAGTGCTACTGCCATTTGCTGAGACAGTTCCTTAGATACACACTTTGAGACAACAAAAGGTTATGGAAATATAGTTTGTAGCTTTTAACTGGCAGATGCACTGCAGCCTTGAAAATAGCTTTTTTTTTTTTCCAGTGTGAAAATGAGAAGCAGTACCACACCCCCAGATTTTAAGAGCAAGATAGATGCATAAATCAAGTAAATGGATTAGGTGAGTGAGATGTTAGCAATTGCCACCCTACTGTTTATCCACATGCCAGACTATCAAAGCCTTGGGAGGGTAAGATGGAAGATGCAGCAGTTCGTATGGGACATCTTCCATCTCCTCCCAAAGCACCCACCCATGGTCTAATACCAGCCACAAAGCAACATCAAGAGGAGCTGAAAAACGTGATGCTTCAGTTGAGAGGCAAGTTTGCTTTTGGTTTGGATCACAGAGTGTTTTTGGTGAGCACAAAAGAGTCCTTTTGGTAAGGGCAATAGATTCCTTTTGGCTGAAACCACCCCAGATGCAGCGTGCTCAATGCCAACTGGAGATAACAGCCAAACTAGCATGCAAGCCATGTGACTTCAAAGTCCTTCAGCACATACTGAATGGAATTACTCCAGGAAAATTTCCTGAACTTCCACATCTGCTGGAAACTTCCATTCTCCAATACTTAACAGCTCACTGTTTTGCCTTTCACCAAGAGGTGAAAGACACCTTGATATTGTGCCTCGATACCCTAACAACTCCAAGACCAAGGAAATAAGGGGTAACAAATATCAAGTTTACTGGAAAGACAGTTATTTAAGCCTACAGGACATGAGCTTGACAGTTGGTTCAAGATGCTTGCTCGTTTCCTGTGCTCAGATGGGATGAGGACAATTCTGGGAACACAAAAAACTTAAGATGCAAAGCCAGTTTGTGCATGTCTAGTATTCAGTAGGAGGCTTATGGCCTGCACACCAATTCAGCCACAGAGGGGCACTTAAACAATACTGACTGCTGAAATCCTTGGAGGAATCTCCTCTTAATCCTCTCTGGGCTCTGGGTTGCTAGGTATGTAATAGAGAACAGCACTCTCCTGCCTCGCAGTGTGGTTTGCAAGGACAAAGAAAGCTATAGCAGCTCATTTCTGTGTGTTACAGTACCAAAGATTGATTTGAAGAGTCAATCACTCCAAACCTATTTTTCACTCAAAGCATCCGCTCTCAAAAGGAAGAATGAGCTACATACATTTTACATCAGCTTGTGCATGAAGAAAGACAGGCTTAGTGGACGGAGACACTTCACACTGAAGCATACAAATTGGCTCGCCGTGGGAGTGAGGGGGATGAAAATAACTCTCACAGCTAAGGAATAACCCCTAGGCCAGTCCAGGACAGGAAATGCCATCCAGCCTGAAAAAGTAGCACCTGCACCTTCAAAAAACTGAAAGAGTCCTTTTACCGGCAGAAGCTAAAAATGTATTCCCTGAATAACTCAAAGGTAAACGCATTTTGGAGGAGAAAATAGGACGACTAAAAGAAACCCCTAGAGGACTAGAAGTGTAAGAGCTAGGATCCTCTTCCAAGAGATCTCTGTATAAAACAGGGCCGAGATGTAGGACATGCAGGAGGACACAATCTCTCATGAGGAAAGAGCCTAAAGAAACGCTTCCGAGTACAAGGAGAGATACTTTGTAGATCAGTGAATTTATATCAAGTGTGCTTTTCTTTCGTTTCTCCACCTATAATTTCTTCAGAGATTCATAGCTTGGATCTAGATTTTAAGTTAGGTTTCATTGGGAACGCTTTGGGTTCTTTTACTTCCAGCTTCACCTTCACCCAATCTGAATTTAATAGAATTTTCTAATGCCTGGCTAGCACCAAGACAGGATGTAAAAATCCTTTAACCCAAGTGTTAGTGCAACCGTGGCACACATCTCCTGCACATTGCTCCACAGGAGGACTACAGCAGCTCTTTGTGCCAACCCAGAAGCTGTGCAGGCTAATTTGGTGGTGGTGGTGGGAGAAAACAAGGTGCCTGCCAATGGTCAGAGAGAGACAGGAAAGCTCTCTGGTACGGGATAAGGCAATCGGAGGTATCTAAATCCCAGGGAAAAGTTTGCAACACTACCAAAATCTTACTGAAAGAGGGGGCTTGCACAGTTGCAGCTTAGAGAATCAATTTGCAGCTAACAAGCCTGGGCTCTACCTTCTCCATCCTGCAGTGTGAGGACTCGTTTCTACAGAGTTTGCTGCAAGTTTTTAGCAGGAGTCTTAACTTCTCCCACCATGTGCTGAGACTCACAAACAAGTTACTAGGGCTCAACTGGTTACCACATCTCAAAGTGTCCATAGCATTCTTCCCTGCAGCTACTTTGAATGCTCCTGAAGCTGCCAAAATAGATTTGGCCAGTCAGGTCTTAACATGTTGATACCCTCAAGCTTTGTAGGAGCACTGCCATCCCCCAAAAGCTCACCTGGACATAATGTTGGGCCTAAATGTCAAGAATTTTCCCCCTGCTCTTTCCGCTCACAAATTATACTTTACACACGATGCTACAATTTCCAAGTTAGGTTGTTTCTTTTTGGCATGTACAAATAGTCTTACAGCCTCCCAGTTGTACCTGCCGTGGGATGATCACATCTTAACACAATCATCAGCTCAGAACCATCCTGTCCCAGTGGTAACTGGGTAGCATTCTTATAGCAGGGCGGCAGATTATTTAGAGGGGAAAGCAGTATTAAGGTATTTTCTATTTCATTAAGTACAACTTAGCAGAGGGAAATGAAAAGCAGACTGCTGTGGCTGCACAATCAGGTGTTTGAAAGAAGGGTGTCGATATCCCACTTTTATGCAAACTGTTTTGTCCTATAGATTGTCCAATACTTATTCTGTTTCACCTTCATATCCTTCTCTACTTATGTTACCCAACCAGGCTCTTGAATGAAGTGATATTATGCACCACAATCAGGTAAAACCAATCATATAGGATGAGTCATAGGAGCTACGAGCGCACAAGTTAACACATATGAAAATCTTCATGAATTTTAAGTATTGTAGGAGTCCCAGCCAGCATACACAAAGACACAAAGAGGGCATAATCGAATCATTCATGCACAGGGGAACTAACATTTCCACTTCCACTTGGAAGAAGTTAGTTTTGTATCAATTAGTGAGCTCTTACCACTAAGCAACCTAAGCAGGCTCGGATATACCAGTAACCTATTGCACAAGTTTTGTGTCAACACATTAGGATTATTATTGCATTTGCATGAACATTGTCACAGAGTTTTGATGGTTATAATTGAGACATGTTTCCTCTGATTATTTTTTAACAAGATTTATGAATAAATACCACAGCAAGAACTCTGCAACATCTGGATGAGGCTTGCTCAGAATCATTATGACAGCATTTACTTTATTAGAGTCACTGAAAAATACTTTTATCCTCGCTTATACGACAAGCAGCAAGAATTCAATCTGTGCGTCTGATGCGTGGGCTGATTTCTATCCCTTCAATAGTCTGCATTGTTAAGTTGTGGAGCTTGAACTGTTTGAAAGTGATTTTCCTCCATAATGGAACATCAAACCTTCTCGCCACTACCAGATTTAACCACTTGCTTCCCTTTCAATAAGATGCATGCTTCTGGGAAAGACAAATCCCAACACGCTCTTCCCAAAACTGACTTGCCTACAGATGCCATCAGCTTTAGCTCAAGTGACATGTAAACCTGACAAGCAAAGGTATTACTTAAAGAAATAACACCAGGAAATTAAAAATAAAGGGACATTAAATCAACAACAGCAACTTCCCTTTCTCTTCAACAACGTAAGGCCATAGTGAAAAAATCCAACCAAAAAAGCCAAAAACCAACCCAACAGAAAAAGGATAAAGACCAACTTGTAATTGTTGCTGTAATTGTAATGGCCAGAGAAACATACATTCCAGCATCATTATATAACATGGATATAGTATTCAAGTGCTTACAGAAAACATTCCTTTCCCACAACACTATTAATTCTACGATCAACATGTTAACTTGTCCCCTTTAGCTGTCATATGAGACAGGAAACCTTATTGCAATGAATGACCAGGAACAAAGTTGCAGTAGAAACGGTTACCAAACTTAAGAATTGCCAACCCTTTGATGTCCAACATGAGTGCAATGCAGCTTAATATTTTTAAAATAATAAAAATTTTTTAAATATAATAATCAAGTGAATACACTCACCATTCTTCTCCTGTCATGCTCTGAGGAATTTAATTCTTATTTGCAGCTCTCAGAATCCATGTCAATCCAAAGAATGAGGAATTGCTGCATGCTGTTGCACGAAAGGCCAGTGGCACGTTCTCAGGACTAGTGAACTCTGCTGGGGAGGAACATCTAAAAAAAAAAAAACCAAAACAAACAAAACCTTCATTAGGACTCTTTTTGCACACAGAGATTTTGGAGCACCTCAGTAGAATACTTTCAGCTTATTAACTCCATAGCGTCACACAATCAGAAGAAGCAAAAATCTTCCTGCAGTTATTGCTACCAGGAAGAAAGACATCTACTCTTTCCAGCCAAAGAACTCTCAGTGTTTAAGCATTCCAACCAACAACTCAACTGCCTAGAGAAGTTCTTTGCTGAGAGACCCGTTGGGGAAAGTGAGGGGGAAGCAGACAAGGGCACTTGCTGCGTTCTTGTTTCCATCAATTGCATGGTTTTATATTATTATTATTATAAACAATATGCCAGCTGTATTTAGTGGCAATATTTTATTAATTATTGTTCAGGGAACTCATTTAATTCTGAAAGAACAGATGTTGCTCCATTAAAGTAAACCACAACATCTCTTTTGAGGGAATAAGTGATGTTTACTAACCTGAGACAGTGGTTTTGTGGGAACATTTATGCCTTTATTACTTTACTGGTACAAAATTTAATGAAGAAAATTACAGTATAATAAAAGGTAGAGTTAATATTCTGTGTATGTTTCTTCAGTGAAACTGAAGACCAAGAGCTCCATTATGGAACTTGGATGAAAATAATACGGATTATTCAACATTTAATTAGACATAAGTACTATTAGTATTTTTTATTGCCAGGAAGGGGCAATCTTAATTCAGATGGCTATTGTTTAAATTTGTACCTACGTGTACATGTTTTGTATACATATTATATTTAATCATTCCAACAGCTGATCTTGGTCGTCCTATAGAAAAAAGGACTGTGCAAGGAAATTTGTGTATAAATTGTGCATCTAACATGTGAATTCAAAACCAACAGTCAAATGTTTGCTGGAAAGTATAGCAGAACAAAAAACCAGACTGAGATTAGAGAGACATGCATTGGCACAAGCTGCAAGGAGGGACCTGGACAAAGGACCTGGGCAAAGCTGCTGTTAAATCCCCAAATAGAGCCAAAGCTTTCTAAACCTTGAAGGGATCTGCATCACTTCCTCAATACTCATTCATTCACATATTCTCTTTGTGCTATCAAGGGGGTTGAGCACACTGGTGCTTCAGGCAACCATGCTACCTACAGGGGTCACTTCCATAGCCACGGCAAGCAAATGGGAATGACTATGCATTTGAATCCCACCTCTGGTTATAGGGAGCTGCAAGGGCTTACCATCTCCCAGATTAGACCATCATTACCCAAGTCTCTGCAGGCAGGTCAGCAAAGACCTACAGCCCCAACTTGGCCAACAACCCCCCCATCTCCCAGCTGTTGGGTATGGGCAGTCTGAGGCATCTATCATCTCCCAGCATAGGCATCTTATCAACTCATCTTTTAAAGTCCCAAAGAGGGAAAAGAGGGAACAGATTCCTGCAAATGAACTGGTACAGAGGAAGGTCTTCCCACCAGCAGCCAGCCAGCCCTGCTTATCTCCTGTTAACTACCAGCACTACCCATTCCTGCTGACAGGAACACATTGTACACACGGTACGTGCTCATTTTCTCTAAACAAAAGACATGGGGATTTGAATACAGTAGAAACAAAAGTTTAGAAGTAGCAACAGGGATTTAAAAAAAAACAAAACAAAAAAAAACGTCAGTACCAGAAGCTGACTGAGCCCGCCCCCCCAAATATGCAGGGGCACAAACCATGGGAGTCTGCAACATCACCATCCACGAACACGTACCAGAATTCAGCCTTTGTTAGACAGCATTGGGGAAGCTGAACAATGGAGATGAATTCCTGCACTGCAGTGGTGTTCCACAGAGTGATGTGCAACTGCAAAGGCACAGCAGGAAACTGGCAGGGAACAGCCTGTTCCCTAACTGCAACACAACTAACCTCCGAAATGCAGCCATGCACCTTTTCTCCCCCTCCACTCCCCAAACCCATCATTTATTTATTCTGTATCCGCTTTAGACTGCAATCCAACTTGCCTGAAGCTATAAACCACCACAGATGTGGTTCTTGTTCACACAATTCAGGACAGTGTAAGCCACCCAGACTCCCAGTTGAGCAGGGATTTGTGTTACTGAAGCACAGCAGAGAAAACACAGAAGGAATGGAGATGGGAACATCAACTGCACGTCCCATGGCCATGCACGGGAACTGCTGCCCGAGTGCTGCACCACCTCTTCAGAGGGCCTTCAAAGAGCAGAGGTTTCCAATCCAACCAGGGCTTTGCTGGGCACCTAAGAGACTATTTTGATGTGGCATCACCAGCAGATCATCACAGCAACAGGCTTCTCTTCTTTCCCATACTATTTCTCTCCCACCTCCTTCAGCCTCTGAGGTCCAACACTGCCTATTTAGGGAAATCGTGCTCTCAAGGATGCTGCTTCTTAGGCTTTCACGTGTAGGTTTAGCTGAACAGCTCACACCTTCAGCTCAGATGTTTTACTGGGCATATATATATTTTGAGGAAGTGGAAAGCACCAGAAGTGCAGCAAACTCAGAGCCACTTGGTGCTGCAGAGAGGCCAGTGAGCTCACCGAGACTCAAGGAGCAGGAGAAACCTTTGGGCAAGGTACTAACACAAAACCTAAATTACCTGATGTAATTAAAAACAATATTGTGCTTCCAACTGTTAAGAGACCTCATTAATTCCTCAATACTCCATGTCACTTCCTTAGTATCAAGTACTCGATGTGTTAACTGCCAATACTTCTTAAAGCACACAGAGGAAATTCAGTTTCAGAACAAAATAAGCCTAGAATATTTATTCCCCATAATGACTGCAAATACTTAACTCCAGAGTGCCAATCAACCTTCGTGTTACTTTGTGCTTTTGCCAAGAACGGTTGGACCAGATGATCCTTGATGTCTCTTCCAGCCTGGTGTTCTATCATTCCATGATTACTTCCCTCCACCGACCTTACCAAATGGATTAATTCTTATTTCTCTGCTTTCCTGCAGATTTTCTGCAGTGTTTTCTTCTTGGAAGCAGGCGTCCGGTACAGAATAAGGGGAACTGCTGCAGCCAGATATATTATGGCTGTCAAAGTAATTTGAATAATTGTGACTATTATTTTAAAAGCCAGATAATAACGTGGATTGAATTTTATGGTTGATTTTCCAACTCCAGCTATCTGGCCACGTACAAGTATTGACCTCATTCTGCTACAAAGGATTCAACAGTGCTTCTATAGGAAATAACATTAGTTGTATCCCGAATCATTTGCAGCCTAAGGTTTTCAAGGGCCTTGACTATAAATATTCATACCATGGGCAGACCTCTTCACAGATGGGCAGACATTTTGAAATACAACATTAACATCACCGTTGCACACATACTAAACCTGCTTTTGCTACTTGAACAGTACTTCTTTTAAAAACTAGACGAAAAGGTAGATTCACTACTGGCACATTATCTGCAACTTTAAATTTTACAAATGATTTTACAATGGATGGAAAATTTGTACTTCTAATTGAAACTGAAGGTAGGGGAAAAGGGAAGAACCAAGCCAGCATCTATTTCAGAGACTCCTTTCCCTTGGAATCCCTACATGGAAAGGGATCTGACATCAGGCTCCAGTGGATACCATTGTGCTCACTCCACTACCCAGCACCAGCTGAGTCTGTTCTGAGCCCAGGCAAAGAAGACTTACTGTTTTGTCACAGAAAGAAAATCCCATTACCAGGAAGACAAAAGCAAAACGTACCATTGAACTCTCATGCAAAGTAAGACTGCCAAATGATTTTGTCAAATATTTTTAAGATGCCCTAGAAGCTTTTCCATGTAATAGCGATTTATCCGATTAAAGGCAGCATTATGTTAAGAGGCATTTAATAGTCTTATTCTGACCCTGGGTAATAGCTCTGCCAAGGCCATATCAAAAGTTTGCAGTCCTTGGGAAAATGGTTGGTTGCATGGCTTCCATTTTTTACATATAACCCCCAGGGCAAGAGCTGCATGTGTTTTGGATCAGATCTCTTCTTGAAGTGTTACAGAAACAAATTTTCCTCTTCAGCTACCACTGAAATAATTCATCAAACCCTACAAACTGTCAGAATGGGTAGAAGAAGCTCCTACAGCAAAATAAGTTGAGGAGTCTTGTTTGTGTGCGTTTCACTATTCATCCAGACAGGCAATCATTAAAACCACAAGGCTCGACAATACAGATTGCTATTGTGGATGAATTAAATCTACATATTGTAAACAGAAAAGGTGTTTTTCAAGGGGATGGAAGATGCCATACGAGTAGCCTTGAAGTCTCTTGGGAAGAGTGCTGATGGGGAAGGACCTAGCCTTCAGACAGAAATACACTGAGATACACGTTGCCCTCTGAGATATTCCCAGCCCTAGCTGCTCGAGCCCACAGAAGTCATATCCTTGTAACTTCATAGCAAACACCTGGGAGCAACACATGTTAAACTATTTTTTCTTCTGGCCTTTGCTCTGCTGGTTTACATCCAGCACAGACTCTACATACTATTAAAAAAAAAAAAAAAAAAAAAAAGAAGGGTTTATCATGCATCTTACTGGGGAAAATTCACTACAGTGTTTTGAGGAAGACCCTTACTGGAGGGAATGAACACCACAATGGATAGGTGAAAGAGCTTCAAGGACACTGTTCATCTCTTGGAAATACTTTGCTTGCAAGAAAGATGACACAAGGACAACTTAATAATTATAATTATTTAGTTATAATTATTCCTGAACAAGCCATGAGCACTTCAGATAACCAAGCCAGCATGCCTCTTCAGGGAAGAGGTCACCAAAGAGATATGGCTCTTTACATATCAAAGTTATGACTTCACAGTATGCAGTACTGGCCAACATCAGCCAATTTACTGCTTTCAAAGGAGATGAGAGAGACAGGACCAGCCTATCACTGTTTTTATCCCATATATTCACTTCCCTCCACAGCTTGTGGAGGTAAAAAGTGACAATGAAGGAAAAGAATGGATACGCACTCTTTGGCCAAACTCAAATGTCTGAAGCCTTCTAGGTTTATTTTCCTAAAAGAGTGAAAACATGCTTGATGGAATGAGGCTGAAGTGCTACAAAAGTGTGAGAGAACTACAGGCAGAGCTTTCACTGTCAATATCAGACAATCAATGAATTCAGCACAACACTCCGGCAAGGTCTGGGGTCCTTATTAAGCTTTCAGATGTTAAGACCTCTGAAAAAATTATGTATATGCAAATTCTGTCAACTATGAACTGTGACATTAAATCAAAAGATGCAGCAAAGTTTAGCGATAAACTCTTGGTAATCCTTAAGGTAATGCAAAGAGATTCCTTATAAATGAAAACGGTTTTGATAGAAAATCCTTTATGTACCGTAAAGTATTGCGTGAATATGGAATAACCATATTTGTTGTCAGAAGAAAACATAAGCCGATGTTTCACTTGGTGATCCTGACTAACAGCACCAGCTCTCCCTAACCAGACAGGGGCCAGTGATTTCTCCGAAAGCTTTCCCTTCCCTTTGCAGGGAAGGAAGGTGCTGCCCTCTCAGCAATTAGCAACTGCTCCAATTTTAACCTCTTCCTCCAAGAGCTTTATTTCATTACACCAATGAACAATTAAAGATCACTAGGTTGTCTAAACAAATAGAACAGTCAGTTTTAGAAACCCCAGTCCTTTCCAAAGACACTGGTCTTAGAAAGGCTGCATTCCCCAAGCATTAAAGACAAAAGGTAAATACCATGGCTAAGCTTGCAGGATGAAAGAGGAGTGAGAGCCAAAAAAACCCCCAACATTAATGTTTCTAGACCAGTATATGCCACACCTCTTTATTGGCAGTCAAGTTTTTCAATCATTCAACTACCACCTCAGAAAATTTAGTGTCTTCCAGAGCCAATAAGTTACAAATGACAGAGGCAGGCATAAAATCATATGTGCTTCCAGCAGGAACCTGCTGCAGGATGCTCCTCTCTGGGCTGCTGCCCTGCCCATTAACATCTCCATTTCTCAGTGCTGCAGAACAAAAGGGGAAGAACAAAGCCTAAAGACTTGCTTTTACACCTTGATTTTTGCTCTTCTTCGGGGACACAGAAATAAGCAGATGTTAATTGCCTGGTTCCATATTTTTAGAGCATTTCTATAAGAGAAAAAACCTGGGAGCGTGTAGGAAAAAAAAAAGAGAAATATTTAAGGTAAACAAAGAAATCAGCTGATGAAATAGGAAAAAGGATCTCAAGATTATTTGCCAGAAAGACAGAGTGGGAAAAGACATTTCAAAGAGTAACACTACCCTCATTTGATAAAAGCTGCTGAGCAAGAGGCAGTAGAGACCTTTGACATCATCTCCCAGGGATGTGCTCATACCAGCCAAACTTGCCAGAGCCAGCTGGCTCATCCTCTAACATTTTTTGTGGAGGCTTAGGGTCAGAAATGGAGATCAGGGCTCCTTCATGCCCACTTTCTTCTTCTTTGAAGTGGGCTCTATTTCAGAATGCCATGGAAAATCCACACCCTACAAAGGCCGTAGGCAGAGCAGTCAGCTAACCAAACTGAGCAACTAAAATTAGAGATACAGTCAGATTCTCCAGTGAAACCACCCAGGATGATAGCTACCCAAGCTTAGGGTAACCAAAAAAAAAAAAAAACCCTAAAAAATGGAAGAAAAATATTACAAATTATTTCCTTTTTTCCATTTATCTCTTCTAACAGATTTTAGAAGGGCCACATATGACCTCTGACTGAAGAGTAGATAGGGTATGAAGGGTTTTCCTTATGGCAGTTCCAGACCATTTTAAATCAGAAGCATTTTTATTCATACCTACATGAATTAGGAAGAACTGGGAAAACTAGTCTCTCTCTTATAGAGTATCTATAACAGATTAAGCATGTTTACTGTGAAAAAGGAACAGTTCAAACTGCCTTAGACAGGAGACTGGTCTAGATGACTTTTTGATAATGCTGTCCAAAAACCTCCTTTCTGCAAGGCTTGATCTTCTAAGTTTCCACGCTACAAATTCAGAAAACACAAGAGCCCATTCAGAAGAAGAAATCACATCTCTTGCACAGCATTTGCCTTCATTAGAATTCAAGGTGCTTTAGACAAGGCTGACACGAGCATCTCCATTCTGCAAATTGGCTGATGTGACTCACACAACTTCACACAAACTGAAGTGTGAAAAGAGCCCCAGGCGCCAGGCAGGGAGCTACTTCTGAAACGAAGCTCAGCCTCTCATTCCAAAATTGTTTTAGATCAGAAATCATGGCAGCACTGGATCAAGGACACACTTCAGATTGAAAGAAAACTTCAGCCTCCAACCTCAATCAGCGCTGCAGTCAAGATTCATAAAAAGCAGGAAGTTTACCATGTGGATGTCCATGCAGTAGAAAAAAGTGCATTGAAGCCTTCCCAGCTGAATCACAGAATGGTTAGAGTTAGAAGGGACCTTCAAGATCATGGAGTTCCAACCCCCCTGCCCTGGGCAGGGACACCTCCCACCAGACC
>JAOXNG010000026.1:20743547-20753948 GCA_028566535.1 Scolopax minor | reverse complement strand
AATTCTGGGCCAGGCAGGCAACTGTTCTTTTGCCTTCATCTCAAGCCACTATTCCCACCTGCTTCCTCCAGGTTCCCCATCATCCTCTCCATCGAAGACCACTGCAGCATTGTCCAGCAGAGGAACATGGCCTCCCACTTCAAGAAGGTCTTCGGGGACATGCTACTCACCAAGCCGGTGGACATCAATGCTGATGAGCTGCCCTCACCCACCCAACTCAAGAAGAAGATCCTAATCAAGGTGTGGGGTGGGCACCATCCCAAAGCCCCTCTTTGTGGGAGGAGACCCCAAGAACCATGATGGGCTAGGAGCGACAGTCATGATCCCAAATCTTGGGACTCAAGATCAGTGTCTCTCTGTGTATATGCAGTAGGGCATCCGAGAGATGCTCTACTGAAAGAAACTGTGAGGGTGAACAAGGGATGGTGGAGGGGGACCTGTAGGAGCCGAAGAGTGGCCTGAGGGCTAGGAACTCAGCACGATGGGGACACCATACCCACTGCTGAGGTCCCCTGCCTGTGTTGTTCCCAGCACAAGAAACTGGTCGAAGGGAACCTGTATGAGGAGGTCTCTACTGCCAGTTACTCAGAGAATGACATCAGCAACTCCATCAAGAATGGCATCCTCTACCTTGAAGATCCCATCGACCACGTAAGGGTCTCCCTGCTGATGGTAGGCAGAGTCCAAGCAGGGTCTGCCAGATGGGGATGAGCATCAGGGTTTGGGTTGGGCATGGGCTCTCCTAGACCATTGCAATGCCATGATGAACCATGGGCAGGGGCAGGGGCAGAAACCGAGGTCTCAAAGCCCCATCCCTCTACACCATGATCTTGCCCACTTTGGTGATGCTCTTCTTTCCTCCCAGACCTGGAGCCCTCATTATTTCGTCCTGACGAGCAACAAGATCTACTACTCAGAGGAGACCTCCCGCTACCAGTTCAACGAGGACGAGGAGGAGGTGGAGCAGAAGGAGGTGCGTGTGGAGCAGGATGTGCCCATGGAGTTGAGTTGTTGGGGTATGTCCTTTCTGCCAAGATGCTCAAAGGCATCCGTTAGGGCAGTTAGTCAAGCGAAATCTAAACAACCACCCAAAAACTTGGCATCAGGTAGCTGATGAGTAGGGAGTATGAAGTCACTTGAGGCATAGGACAGAGATAGAGCTGGGATGTGGAGGCCAGCAGAGAGCTGCAAAGATGAGGGCTTGATGCTGCTTCTGCTGCTCGGAGAGCAGGTGTGTGCATTCCTCAATGTCCCTGGCGAGGTTGCCGAGGGCCGGTACGAGCCACCCGGCTACAAATGGGAAGGCAACCTGCTCCTGAAGAGATCTGCAGCCATGGTGGCCTGGTGCTGCTGCTGCACACCTTTGTGAAAGGTCACCAGCTTTTAATATTGACATTAATCTTGCTGCTTGCCCAGCTTCACATTCGAAACCCCTCTCTGCTACCGCGCTATAAAAGATGGGACGGCGTTTGGGGATGTTAATCAAAAACACTGCAGCCAGGAGGCAGGTTTGGGGAGCATATGGGCAATATCCTCCAAATCCTTTCCATATAGGGCTGTTATTTCAGAGCAGATCTTGTGTATGAAACTGCAGCTTCTGTTATCTCCTCTCTTACCTTCTCAAAACTTCCCATCTGTTTGGCTCTCAAATTAACTGGGCATTTAGCACAATGGGCAAGCTCCTCCAATCTATTATCTTGAAGGGAATTTTAATAACTTAGTCTTGCTGTCCTGCGTATTAACTCTTAGTCTTCTGCAGTTTGCTGCAGTTCTCTATGAAACAGCCTGCTACATGCCACACTTGGAGATACCATGGGATTTCAGGATGTGCATGTCCCCATCAATGACACATGTCAAGAAGCAGCATCCTATTGGGGCAGCACAGTCTTATTAGCCCCGTATTAAGTTTATTTTTTTCCAGTTGGCAACACCTCAATGTATTCAGAGGTCCTCTTGGCCAATCTTGCTTGGATCCCATGAGCTCAGCTCTTCCATAGACCACCTCAGCCTCAGTTGGCTCCACTCCTTTTCCATGGGGCAGTATCAACACCACTGTCACAATTGCTCATCTCACTAAAGGCACCCTTCAGTCAATACCCCGTGGCCTGGCACGTCAAGTTTTTGAGAACATTTAATTCAAAAGTTGACAGAACTTTATAAACTAATGAACTCTTTGCAAGAGTGGGCAAGGAGCTTTCTGGGAGGACACTGTCCCTGACCGCAAGAGCAGCCTGCAAGAGGGTGAAATCTAACATTTCACTCCACGTCAGGGTATTGTAGCATACATCATTTGGGAAGTTATTTCCTTAATGACACCCACCTATAACCTAAGAGCCCTGGTACTGTAGGGTAAGTGCAGCCCAGAGAAAAAACTGAAGGTATGGTATCACTGGCTTCATGTTCACAGACATTTTTCAGAGCTGAGGCAAAGGCTCTCTCCTCCAGAGAGGTCTCTCCTTGCTTACACGTATGTTTATTGAAATGTCTGTTGTTCAAAACCATGGATATTGAATATGTTTCTGATCGATATAATAAAAAAAACCCACCAGCAACAAAAAGGTCTGTATTATCCTGGAAATTCCTACCAAGGACACAAACTAGCCCAGCGCTGAATGGAGATTAGTAGCAGATTCTCATGCCTGGAGGCAGACAAGTATTTGGTTGGAGAAGAGCCAAGGGCTTGACAAAACTGACTGAAAGCAATCAAAAGAGTCTCAGGAGTTTGGACAAGACATCACCATGAGCTTCCTGCTCTCATTTTCATCATTGCACAAAACCTAGGCTGCTCTCAGACTCACCATCCTGGGCAAATAAATAGGTTCAATAACCAGAGGTGCCATCTGCTGCATCTGCCTTCACTGGTAGCACATGGCTGCCCCAAGCCTAAAAAATACATTGCTGCCTGTCTTTTTATCCTTGTGCTGTGGGTTCCCTGATTAGGGAATGTCTCTTTCACATGTGCACGGAGTCTGACAGAGCAAAACCTTGAGACACTTCCAGCACAAGTTCAAGGACCACCTACGTCCTGAGACAGAGACTACAGCACAGTCCCTTCTAGCTTGCACACTGGTTGATTTACTGTTGTATAACACAGGCTAGAGGAGCCACCTATGGCCTGGAACTCCAGACAATAATTAAATTGTTGGTGGCTTGCCCCAGCATTACAGTAATTGATGATTAAAGCAGGCACAGGACACCGCTGAGGTCTGGCACGCAATGAGGCCGCTCAGTTGCTCTTCTCCAAATTCACACCATTGAGCAATTTTGTTACACGTATCATGCTAACAGCTTCACTGTTCCCTAATCAGCTGGGGCAATTTACACAGTCCCTGGCTGTGTTTTACATCAAATCTCAGTTGATTCTCTGGTGTGTTGCAATAATGCTAAAGACAACCATCCTTCAAATATGTTTTCCGCACACAACATTCCCTTTCTTTATCAGTTTTAGATGAAAAGGGTAACACACAGCTGTGTGTGTTAATTAAGAGAGTCCTTGTATATTGCACTCAGCATACTTCTCTGCTTTGTTTCTGGAACAGTTCTCTCCTCCAACCCCACAGCTGACATAGTAAAAGACAAATAATGACAATGGTATCAGTAAGCACAGGTTTGAGATGGAAAAGACAGCATTTTGTCTTGCCTCATACAAACAGCTCTACATCCACCCAGCAGAGATGCAGGGAACTAAAAACTAAATTAACCTAGCACTAGCTTGTCTTTTCACATGCACAGAACCGAGAGAAGAAACTTGTGACCTTGCTGCACATCAACCTGTACTGCCACTTTAGAGACCACCAGTGCAGAATAGACCTCCGAAAACAAAGGCTGCAGGTGAGAGGGAGAGGTCTCCTCCAGCCTGAAATGCTGCCTAATTGGAAGCAAAGAGCCTCACGACACATTCCAAGCAAATGCATTTGTGTCACCAAATGCTTACCCACAGGCAGATGGCTGGAATTGCACAGTGGGGTTCCTTCTTGCCATCTGCTGCCACTAAAAGCCTTTTGAGCCAGCTCCAAAACCTCTTCAAGCCAATGGGAGTTTTTCAATTAAACTTCAACAGAAGTTTGGGAGGATCCAGAGAATTAGGTGATGCTGGAGGTGTCTTCTGGGCATTTGCTGATACTCTCCAGGAGGGGGGGAATTTCCAGCTCCTTTGGGCTGTTTTGTTGTTGTTTTTTTTCCAGACAGTTCTGAAACAAGAGAGGTTTCATTTAAATTTCCAGAACATCACACTACAGGAAAATCCTGGCCCTGTCAAAGTGAGAGGAAATCTACACTTAGGACTACCATATGCTCTACTCTAGGAGTTTTACCAGCCCAGGAAGCTTCTCAGATTGGCAAACAGATTCATGCAGTACCACACAAGCAAGGTGAAAAATAAGCACCTAATCATGGCTCCTGAGATGCCCCCTAGAACTCTGCAGTCTCTGAGACTTTCCACCATGCTGGAGGGATTTTAGAAATGCGTAGAGTTGCACTTCAGGGCATGCTCTAGTGCCCGAGATTGTTGGGTTGGGTCTGTTTGTGGGGTTTTTTTGTTGGGGTTTTTTGTTGTTGCTGTTTGTGGGGTTTTTTTGTGATTGGACTCGATGATCTCAAAGGTCCCTTTCAAACAGAAAGATTCTGTGACTCTGTGAAATTAAGTGTAACTTTAAGTGAAAGCAAGTAACTCAGATATTCAGAACTCAGTCTTTTCAGTTAGCTGGTAAAGAGATCTACTGGGAATACAGCAAGTAAAAGTTTTCTACGTTTACCTCATGTAATTATATGCCTCTAGTTAAAAAAAAAAAGTGGTGGGGGGGAAAGTTTGGTCAATGGTGGAACAGAGGTAAAATAGTTCCTCAAGGTGACAGTCCAGAAAGAAATATCTAAAGCCCTATCAATGCGCTGTGCTGTTTCCAACTAAGTCATGCTGGGGATCAAGGGATTTCTATCCATGGAAAAGGCATCTTCTGGGCTGCAGGGCAGTGTGGTGAAAGCAGGCTGCACAGCGCCTCAGGTGAAGGATGCAGTCAAGGGAAGGGGGCTGTTTAGGGAATTTCTATCCCACCACCTCCTTTGTGTCCTCAGTTGCTGTGCCTCCTGAAGGCTAAAAAGGGGTAACTTGATGGCTCTTCCATATAGAGCTAAAAGAAGCTGTTAAATATTGATAGGTATATATACTAATTTACTGTTCTATTTACTGAGTTTATCTGGTTTTAGTTTAACCTGAAAAATTCGAGACTCAATCTTGGCATTTGAAGAATGAAGCACTTTGATTTCTTGCCAATCCCAAATTTTAATTTTTTATAGGCAGAACACTCAGAACAAGATGTATGGATTTTGGAAGAGATAAAATGCTTTCAAAATTCTCTTTCAAAAAGTAAAAAAATGAGGGTCTTTGTTGTTGTTGAACCTGAATGAGTATATACTAACCCTTTTTCCATTTGTAAAATTCAGGAAAGCCTGTACAACATCTGGCTCTGGCTAGAAGACCATTTCTTCCTCCATTCCACGTTTGTTCTGTGCCTTGGATGCAGATGCCTTTCCAGAGAAACTTTGCCTGGGAGAGAGTCCCAGGAGCCCTGTGGCTGCAGACCTGGTATCATGACATCTACAGACTTCCATCAATTTGAGGTGCTCCATCAGGTCACGTTCTTATTGCATATTCCAGGCTTTCTAAAATGTAAGCAGAAGGGTACTGAAGAAGTCAGTATTCTGTTTGTTGACATTATCAATGACATCAAAGTCCTGGCACACAAGTATCTTCATGATATAACATGTTCTGCCGTCTAAATCTTGACAGTCCTAGAAGCATGAAGACAGACAAAAAGGTCCAACTTTGTAAAGAGCCAAACTACTACAAGGAGATTCTTCTGGGAGGTGATTTGATCTTTCACTACCGTTTCAAATCAATCTCACCCAATCTTCCCAACTGTGTCCTGAACAACAGAATATATTTCTGTGCTGTAAATGCTAGGACAAAGTCAGCGTAAAAATCTTGCTATCAGTTAACTAGCTTGAAGGCTTTCCTATATTTTGTGTTGACTGGAATGATAAACAATTTATTTTCAGAGCACCAGATCGCAGAAATAAATTTCTAAAAAAAACTCCTGCAAAATACAATTATTATTCAACTCATTTTAACAATTCGATAAATGGAGTGCAATGACTTCCGTTAGCTATTCTCCTAGCCAAGGTCTACTACATCATTAAATATTATTGAGTTGGGTCTGCCATTTTACTTGAAATTATGCGCCTGGCATTTTAGTCTATGGCCATAAATGCTAGAAATGTCAGTTATATAAGCATCCATCTTTTTCACTACTGTCTCCCATCAAACATTAATGGTAGGAGCTCTAATCCATTCTACACAGTCCCAGATATCTACATTTGCTAGGAAAAGAACTGTAACAGAGTGCACTGACAACTCACAGTAAGTAATTACTCTTAGAAATATCTCAGTAAACTCAATTTGCTCCCAGAGGTCTTTTAAATTATATCTTGTTTGAGAGCAACGCTTTTTCAAATGACAAGGTCACACAAAAAAGCAAAACTCTATTTTATCTTTATCAGAGCTTTACCCCCCCCACAATAAAACTGTTATAACACATAATTCCAAACAGATAGAGATACTGTGTTTTACTATTGGAGCCCAGGAAAGCTATAAAGCAAGCAGAGTTGTTTACAGTCACAATAAATTTGGAATACCGTATAGCATTCTAGGTGAGGCAAACGTGTCTACTAATATCAGCTGAGTGGGAAGAAATACTTTTTTAAAAAATAAAATACCCCAAAACTTTGCTGGAGAAATAATTTTCTTTTGAATTTACGCTAAAACACTCCTCATGAATCAAAAAAGATTAACGTAGCCCAACACACAGTTTGTCTCATCGCCCTGCTTATCTGCCTTGGTGACTTTACAGCAAGAGGTTATTGAAAAGCCACATGGATCAGGTAGTTGATCAACACTTGTAATTTTATTATGAGTCTTCATAGTTGTTATTGTTTGTTTTAGCCCCAGCTTCTGAAGCTATGCAATTAAGAAAGTCTATGAAATATATTCTTGCCATTGTTTTTCTAAACAGCATGTAAAATATGTCTTACTGTACCCTGAGTTCAAAACCAAGAGCTAGATCAACTCTTTAAAAAGCATAAGACTCTGAATATATGCCAATCTCTTGCTATTTGGGAATGGGCTCTTTAAGTCTTCACCAAACTCACCAAAATACTTGCCATAGTTGACAAACAGTAATTGACAACTAAAGTGCAAACGCAGCAGCACAATCAAATTTGAGCAGCAATCATTTTGGGTAATAAAGCTGCATCTTGTATTAATAAATAGAGATTTCATTTTAAGTAGAGAGGAGGAGGTAGAAGCAGCTAAGCAGATCCCCTTCATTAAGGATATCCTTATTTATGTTCCCATTGAAAAACTATGTCCTTAATTGAATATGTGCTTTTATCCTCAACTCCCAATTATCTGGCATATTAAAAGTACGCACCCAACTGAAACGCAGCAGTCCTGTTGTCATCAAGTCACTGCCTCCAAAGACATTTTCCAAGGAATTCAGAGGATAACCAGATGCCATCACAGAAAATTCCCAGCCCAATCTGAGAGCTACTATACAGGGGATGGGACACAACATCATTCTGCAAGCAGGAGTAAGCCCAAGTCTTTCCAGAAATGTACCTAAATCAGCTCAGCTACTCAAAGCAGAAGGTCAGAAAAGCAGAAATAACTGTGGAAGAGAAGATGTCCTTATAGTGAGGGGGGGGGTGTTAATCTTATTCTTTCACAGAGTGAAAGAACAGGAGTGATTTGGGAGAGACTTGCAGGAAATTTAATGGGCATAGCACAAGGACTGTCATAAGAGTCAAGAAATTTTTCTGAGCAGCATTTCCACTTCTCTACGCTTCACCATCTTGCATTTGACTTATTTCCTTTTTTTTTTCCTTTGACAAGCACAGGCTGAGATTTGCAAAACAGACAATCATCTTACAAACATCCTTCCCAGAAAGTTGAGCTTCTGAGCCCTGCCAATGAAAACAGGAGACCCTTCTTCTTCTGGCAAGGGATTTTCACATATTGTTACATTTTCTTGCATTGCTTAATCAAGACAACATATAAAAAGTAAATGTGTAAATTAGTGCCTATAAATACAAAGCACAAAGCTGTAGTCTTAGCTTGGGGCTGAATGAAAGGGCTGCAAAACCTTGTTCAAATGTGGGAAAAATGTAAACGAATAAATTAAATGACATTAATTTGATGGAAAGTGAGATGCCAGCTTTCTAAACTCAGTAAAACTCAACTGTGTGTTCAAGTAACATGAGCTCAGATCAGAAAAAAAAAAATTAAGCCCCCACCCTCGAGTCCTTCAGGCTCTCAGTGGCTTTATGAATTTGGGTTTTGTTGCTCCACTTTTGACAGCTAGAAACCCATACCTCTCTGACAGGGGATGCCAAGGAGCTGACTAAAATCTTGCTGACATGCCCTGACTGCCTCTTGCTGCTACAATGGCATTTGCTGTTATTTGCCTCAGGTAGAAAAAAAAAATTATATATAACCTTATCCTATTTCCACCGAGGCAGTAGTGGTCAAAATACAAAGGTATCTATGTATGCAGGGGAGAGCAGAAGGACTCAGCAGAGAATTAAAGCTCTATCTTTAATGTATCTGGCATAGTCCTTCTGGAGGGGTTAAGGGAATGTGAGGGCTCCCAGTCAGGTACAACAGGACTGCCTGTTGGGAAATCTTTTAAGGGGGGCTTTTGGGACATGTTATATCAGTGAGAATTACAAAGTTCTCTTTGAAGAGGAAAATGAGGGAGTCAGGATCTGGTGCGTGAGAATCATGCCTCCTCTCCTAATATTTCTTTGATCTTCGTTAAGGATTAGTGGTTACAAAAAAGCTTGTGGATGCAAAGCCTCAGAATGGTTATTAATGGGAATATGTCTACACTCTGAAAAATCCCCTGTGAGGCACCAGAAGGCAGATGCTTGGGCACAGAGCAGAAACCACAGTGGAAGAAAGCATCTTCCCCCTAATGAGCTACCTCTGTAAAGCCAGGGCACAAAGTCAGGCTTGTGACTTTCTGTCTCATGCTCATCACAGTCTGTAGATCACTTTGGTGCAGCAGTGAAAGTTATCCAAGAGAAAAAAAAAATATATGGATAGAATAGAAAATAAAAAATTCACAGCACAGATTGTATAGATTGTAGGTAATTTCCTGTATCCTTATACTATTTAGACTGTAATTTGCACAATCAACAAGCAGAGCTCCTTTCTCTTCAGCTTTGTATGGAGAACAGCATGAGCAGAGTTAACATGTCCTAAAACTGCTTTTACAAACATTTGACCAAGCCACCCTGCTCAAAGCTTCTCAATTACTGAACTCTGTGGTGAGAACTCCTCAGCAGTGGTTCAAAATATTCAATAAAACCACAAATAGGTCAAATCTGCCACTGGCCTGCCTGTGGTAACCCCGTGGTTTTAGGTTTATACCACTGCAGATCTAGTCCACCTGACTTCATGAAGAAAGCTGTGTCACTTTATTCCAGATGTAGATTTGACTCGTAGCAGCAGAGTTACTCTGATTCACATCAGCCAGGGATTTGATCCCATGATTGCAAAAGAGCTGAGCTAACTTATGTCACCAGAGAAAACTGGGACAAATCCCTATCTGTAAAACAGAGTCTGAGCTCCCTCTTACTACAGTGTCAAACATTTCAAAAGCAACTAATTGTCTGAATTCTCCTTCCTTTTTTTTGGGCCCAGTTCTTTAGCAAATATCCGCAAATCCCTGACATATTTTAAGAAAAGTTGAACTGGCTGATAAAAAAAGTTAAACATAACTGGAACTTATCTTTATCTCTTTCAGTAGAAATATGCCTTGTGTCTGAATTTATTCAAGTTTTTTGCCGAGCTTTGACTTTTCATCCAGTTTCATTTTGCACTGCCCCAAACAAAACCAGAAAGTTTGAACATCCAAACGAAAATGATATGGTCAAGTTCTGCACAACAGCTTTTCCTTGAGGAAAACAAAGAAGTTTTCAGTAAGAAAGCACTAGGATGGAAAATTTTCATCCAGCTCTACTAAATATCTCCATCCCTTTCAGATGACTTTTTTACCTTGCTGGTAACACTTCACTCCACAGTTAGTCCCACGGATTTTCCTGGAGCTAAGCACCTGGCAGAGAGTGATGCCTGAGCCATGACATCTGTGGGAGTGTAGGCAAGTGAGGATGGGCTCTATGGATCTTCTTTGCTTTCTAAAAAGGAAGGGGTAAGATTAGTAATTCATCATAAAATCATTCAGGTTGGAAAAGATCCCATTGAGTCCAACCATCAACTCTACTCTGCAAAGTTCTCCCCTACACCAGATCTCCCAACCCCACATCTAAATGACTCTTAAACACATC
>JAOXNG010000026.1:20227674-20238749 GCA_028566535.1 Scolopax minor | reverse complement strand
GCTGCAAGCGCAAACGATGCCCCACAGGGTCACTTTAATGGAAATCCTTCAGAATGTACTCCTGGCAGTGTTTCCAAACCCTCCTGCACAACACGATAGGCTAAAAGTAGTCATGGCAGGGACCCTTCTTCAGCAGAGCCCTCAGGAGGAGTGTCACAACTGACTCACCCCCCAGCCACAGTCAGATACCAGCATGCAATGGGAGAATACAATCACATCAAACTAGAGTTTTATTTTATTGCTATATGCAGGTGACCTTAAAAAAAAACTCCAACAACTTCAATTACAGCAAGGTTCAAGGAGAAGCGAAGACAGACAGACCTGCCACTGCCAGTGCTTTTAATCCCAGCAAAGTCATTGTGCTGAAATGTTGCCATGCACATCTTAGTCCTAAATGTCCTTGAGGTTGGAAGGTTTCTCACCAACACCATGGTTCCTACTGGAAGACTGAGCCAGAGTCAGGCTCCTCTAACCATACAAAGCTCCTACTTGCCAACCTACCTTTATAAATGATCATTTAACTCATTTGCTCTTGTGCCAAACCTCTCTTGTACCTTAAACAGATTTCCCCCTCCCTGGCAGCTACTGCCCCGGTCCCCTGATTAACAGACAGCATTTCTCCTGAGCCTCACAGCTTGGCTTCCCAAAGTATGGAGTAACCCCTGCTTCAACCACCAAAGCAAACCAAAATGGCTGAAAAATCTCATCCTCTAAAAAAATGTTTTGCTGTCAAGCCTTTACAATCCAGGACTGGAGTCCTTTTCTTATGTGCTGCTAAGTGGAACTTATTAACCGTAGATCAATTTTTTATAACTGATTATTAAACTGATTTTCCTAAATTGTCTAAAAATCATCTTAACACATTTAATATGTGCACACAAAAAGCTGGTTAATTTTAGTAGTCAAGAAGAAATACTAAAAATCCATAGCACTTAAGTGGGGTGGTTTTTTTTGGTGTTTTGTAATCTGGAATTCTGATCTCTAGTTCTTAGTAAAATTCTGCAGTTTGCTTTGGTAGCTTATGTCTTTACAGGCAAAAAGGAAGCAGTATTCTTTTCCAGGGACCAAAAAGCTTGACTATTTTTCTGTGCAGGTTATACACAACATGGTATTTTCTTGAAAAGATCTTTTATGCATGAAAAGCAGAAAATGAGGATTTTTCTTTCCTTTCAATGTTATCATGCAGACTACAATTTGCTTTATTTCCACTTAGCTCAATTACTAATGACATCTTTAAACCTCTGTTAAAACACCCTGGATACCATTATCAACATCTGAATGGTGGAAAGTCCTCGCAGTAGATCCACCTCCTGGCTCTGGATGGAAAGGTAATGTTATTTGTCAAAACACGAAAAGGATACTGAAATATTTGTGAATATTTCCATCTCCATCTGCTGGAGAGTCGTACCCAGGAAAATTATTCCAGCTAATGTGTATTTTATTTTATATTTTTTTAAACACGCGTGCACGTAGGCAGGCAAAGCTTGAGAGTGAACACCAATAAGGCCTCATGTGCTGCCTCCTGCACAATGCTCCTGTAGGTCCCACCCAAGGGACGTGGTGCTGATGAGCATCCATCCTCATGACACAACTAACCTGAAACCAGCCACTGCGCACCGCTTTGGATCTGGAGCCCAGCACCACAGTTCCAGAAGGATTTCCGAGGACTTTGGGGCACACCCTCAGCCTCCAAAGCTGGTACACTGTCTTCGATGGCATTAGATCCAAGATGAATTTAGTCCATAGCTCTCCTCGGCAGGTCATTCTCCTCACCTGTCCCAGTGCATTAATCAAGTGTTCCCAGCATTATATTTATGAGTGCAGCACTTCATTATGGCTGAGTGCTGCGGGCTGAAGCCAAGAAGATGAGGTGCTAATGAAATGTTTGAATTTTGGGCAGGAGCTGAGGTAGGCACTTAATGGAAACAAAACAGCTGTGAAAGCAACAGTCTCTCTCTTGAGACAGAGACACCACACTGGGAGAAGTTGGCCAGGGGAGCGGGAACTGTGGGAAGGCAGTTCCCACTGCCTTCCCAGGGGAACAGGGACAAGGATTGCTCTGTGTCTTTGCATTTAAGCTGAGCTGTCGTGGTTTAGGTGGGTTTGGCACCTGCTCCAATGACTCTATGGTTTTATGAAGCTCTAGCATAGAAAAACCAG
This sequence comes from Scolopax minor, assembly GCA_028566535.1. Classification (NCBI taxonomy): domain Eukaryota; kingdom Metazoa; phylum Chordata; class Aves; order Charadriiformes; family Scolopacidae; genus Scolopax; species Scolopax minor. The sequence goes on along the minus strand of JAOXNG010000026.1, from coordinate 20,236,589 downwards.
GAGTGTCAAGCTCCTGGAAAAGCCTCTCAGTGACCAGTGGAAGGAGGGTTAGCCCTGATGGAGGAGCTTTGAAATGAGGAAGGCATGAGACAGCAGTGCTTGGGAGCTGATGTGTGATAGGTTTTATCTGACATCCCTGCTGACCATGACAAAGGGGGGGACCTTCAGAGAGAGCTAGGAAAGTTCTGAACTAGTTTCATCCCACCTCACTTCAAGAATTTAACATGCAGCCAAGTCAGGAGCCCAAATGCCCTCTAGTTTTTCTTCCCACTGAAAGCAGAAGGAACTACAGCAAGCGCTATCCTCATTCAGGTACCCAAAGTCACAGGAGGTTAATCCTATCCCTGAAGAACCCAACACCTATTAAAGGATGCTGCCTGTCTACCTCCTCGAAGACCCTGTCCTTGCTTCCCAAGCTAAAGCAGTTCCTCTGCTTTGGTTTTCTTCTCTTCCCCTGCCTGATCCCTCTTCCAAATGTAACTCATTTTTTTGCAAAAAAAAAACAACCCTGCAAGCTGGTTGCAAACTAAAAATGTGGACCTTTCATGTTCTCCAGCAGTGGCTACAATTGGATATCAAGAGAAAAGCAAGAACATGCCAGGCATAAAAGATAAATCTCATGATGGTGATCCCTTTCTTTATGTGGTTATACAGCACCACATACAGAGTGTACATTCAATGTAAATAAATGTTAGTAAGTTGCAGAGGGAGACTTTTTTCTTCAAAAATAAGGGACTATGCTCATGGTTTCTTGATTTTGTCTTGAGGTTACAAAACAGAAACAAAATGTAAACCTTCTTTCTCAGACACTTACAAATTGGTATTAAAAGAGGTACTGTCAAAAGACAACTAATTAGGAGTCTTACAGTAATTATACATTACTAAAAGGCCAAACCTACGTATCCTATTGATTTCCTTTGTGACAGCTACTTCGCTTGGTAAAACTGAATTTTGCTTGTTCATTTATTTTTATCTTTCCCACCTCTAGAAAAGTCTGGTGAGAATATGACACACAGTTTAAACCTGGGATATATATCTAGTGATACCACATCCATTTATTTCTCTCTCACCGTACCAGCATCCAAGGCAATGCTTTTTGACAAAAGCAGATTCTGTAATGTAAAATCTTTCTTTAATTGGGAGTCAAAACTGGAAATCACTAAGAGATGTTCAACATACTGATCTCATTGCCAAATCTGGGACCAGACTGCACTGTGCTATGGTGTTTAAGTGCAGCAATCCTAACCTTAGAAAGACAGCAGCTCTCCTACAGTTAGGACCTCTCTAAAACTTTATTGTTCATTTTGGCCTCTCATCGAGCTGCTGATGGAAGGACAAAAACCCCAACAAACCTAGAACTGGAGAAAATACTGCTTCATACCAGTGAACACCAGCGGACACTACAGGTAATATTGCTTGAATCCTTCTGCTGAATACTTTTCAAATATGCAATCTGTCTTCCCTTACAAAGGAGCTTCTACCTAAGATGAGACTGAATGCACTATATGCATTATTTTGTGTGGAATCTACATCAAGGTCTTCCCTCTGAAAGCAGCTTTGGGAAAATGGGGACAGTGACATGCGGCATTAAAGTATCACCTTTGCAATGACATCTCTCATTAAAATATCTTGATTTTTTAACTTTTAAAGCCTTTTTTTCATACTGCTAACACACATCTTCCTTGATCTCACAGGAATATTTCATGCAATGCACTTTCAAAAATTAGGCTAGAAGGAGCTACAGCCAGAAGGCTGTGCTTTGCATCGCCAGACTAAAATCACAGCTGGTGCATGAAACAAGCAGCGCTTGTACAGCTACCCCTGGACCAAGGGTGTCTGCTGGCACAGCTTCATCCAAAAAAAAAAAAGTTTGCTCACCCTTTCTGAGAACAGCAGAGCTAAGACTGCAGAGAACAATCACACAGACACGTGGGCTGTGCTTACAGTCTGAGGTTCTCGTCCTGCCAGAGGTCTCCAAACCAAGTGCACCATTATCTTTACCTGAAGCATGCAAGAACATTACCAGCCCACTTTTTAATAGCAGCTTGAGGTTTTATGGCAAATTAGCAGAGAAAAAAAAAAAAAAAAGGACAAAACCCCTTTCAGGTCAACAGTGCACAGTGTGAATGAAAAATCTATCAGACAGCGGATGCACTGATGTGTAGGTACGGGTCAATGATCACATTGTGCTCTTTTTTTCCTTTTGCCTACTGAAAAGTGGTGGTTCTTTAAAATTAAAGTTGACCTGCTTCCTTGCTCAAGAACACCTGTATTCATTCAAAATGCCCAGTGCTAGAACAAACCTTTTTCTTAAGCTATCAGTATTTGCAAGCCTCTAAACTAACTAATGCCATGGATGACACCTCTGCTGGAAGCTGTGCAATTCTTGCCTCTGGCCAGAAAAAACACCAGTACAAGAGAAGCTCCCACTGACTCTGGATGTACCTGGTGCAGCCAGAATGGGCCCAGCATGAAAATATGGATTTGGGCGTGCAAGGACCAGTGCCACCAGGTTCCAGGACTGATTCAGCCCAAAGCAGAGAGCACACAGTGATGCAGAGAACACTCGATGTGTTTCTCAGCTTCTCTCACACGTGGGCACGCAGCCACGGTGTGACCCAGCTGTAAGGAGAGGAATACGTGGTCACCTTCCTTTTTAACATCGACGCCAAGAACTTGGGGGTCTGGTGACAAACAGAAGGCTGCCCCTTCGATCCTCCTCTCTCCTAACAATGGGTTCACCAAGGTAGAAACACGCCGGGTGGGGATTGCTAGATTTCGCTCTTCCTGACATAAATCAAGTGCAGGTTTCTCAAGCTGTGAAGTATATTAAGTTCGTAGAGTTTTAACAAAAAGCTACCAACCCACAGAACCCCCCCCTCCATGAGTCACACTTCTTTCAGATGTCCTTTTAATTATATTAAATGAAAGTTTGGGGCACTTTGATGCTGATGGGCAAACATCTCCATCTCTTGAAAAAGCTGCTAAAAGTACTCCCCGTAGCTATAGTTAATGCACAGCACTGTATGCACACTGCTAGCCAATTTATTCCAGGCAGTTTAACAGCCCTACCTTGCCTGACAGGCCCTGCAGAACAGCATCAGGAGTGGAGCAATGCACAAATCATTAGAGGACTCTGAAAGTTGTCTGACACGCACTGCAGAGCTCTTTGTCATACAGCCAATTAAGTGACCAAACAAGGCGCAGAAAATCCTCATTAATTTGCCCCTTTCTATACAAATGGAGGTTAGAGTCTTTCTTGTCACAGGCACAACAAGAACACAAATAAACGCAGCATAATTCAATTTACGTTCCCTCTCAGAGCTACAACTTTCTTCCATCTAGTCCTCACAGAAGTTGGGACCAGCCATGGAAGCCAGAAAGAAGTCTGGGACAAACAGAATTAATCCACTTTAAATAATACTGGCAAGTCCCAGGCACATCTTTTATCTGCTGAGAGCTACTGGGTTAGTGAAGGAAAAAAAAAAGTTTCCTCTACTCAGCTCTGAACTTAACGCCTTGAATCCTCTGAGGAAAGCTTTGCATTTTTTTGCTTAGTACAGCAATTCAAACAGCCCACAAGCGTGAAGCATTCAGAAGAGTTCCAGGAGAACCAGAAGGTGGACTTGGACTGCAACCACCTCCCACTGTCTGCTGCCTGGAACCTGCGCTGGCTCATCGGCAGCTCCGATGACACCTGCACCTAGAAGCTCTTGTAGTCAAACCCAGAAATACAAAACCAGAGCAAGCTGATTTACAGGACAGCCCAGAAGATGGCAGGAACCATGTGATGGCACACCATGTGAAAATGCTGCAAAAGCAACACTTTGCTGTCTCCTTCCACCTTTCCCACAAAGCTGCCACCCAGGCTACTGATTGTATTCACCAGCCTCCAGCTTTGAAGCCACCGAGACTGGATTTAAAAAAAATCTAACCAAACACAACAACAAAAAGAACAGGAATCCTGTAAAGTTTTTGTCTTCTGAGATCTGCATCCCAAATGTAGCATGCATGCAGCATGAAAATGGGCAGAAGGCACTGGCTGGCACCGCAGGGAAGTCCATTGGCCTCACGATGCCCCAGAGAGAGCTCCAGCCCATGAATCCCAGGGAAGCAAAGAGGTGAGCTCAAATTTTGCCATCAGATACACGAATGTGAAAAAAACTCTATATGCCCAGACGTGGTATGAACCTCTATTGACACGTCTATTTCCAGCAACTAAACCTTACAGCAAAATTCTCTAATCTTTTCCCCCTGTGTTTAAGTTTTCTGTGTTAATAAGTTCCTTCTTAGTGCAATATCTGAGAACTCGAGCATTTTTTTTCAAATTACCCCATTCCCAGAGGCCAGGAGATTGTACCCCTGGTGTTTTAAGTTGGGGATCTGATACACAGTGAGCACATGCCACTTGCTGACGGGCACAGAAGAAATCTGTGACACCAAACCCAGGTTCATAGCCCCCAGAAGACAGATGCTTTGTGTTGTCTACAACTACGGTGCTTCAGTATAAGGAGAAACACCTTTGGAAAACGAACAAATATCAATTCAGAAAAAAAATACAGAAAATTCGTAGTGGCTTACGTCACACACCAGTCCCCAAGCACAGCTATGCTAATCAAGTGCGTCACCCATTGTGACTCATTCTTCCCCACGATGACTTTTACATCCCTTTCCCAAAAATAAAATGCAAGAACAGTGCACTGCAGAAAGGTGGGCAGGAAAGACATAGATCTCTGCTCTCCAGAAAGCCACATGTCAGGTCCAAGATGTCCTTAGCTATTGGAGCATCTTACTCCATCCATCTTGGGTATTTACCTGTGTCAGCTCAGCCTAAATTGACTCAGTATCACGAATTACAGCCCATGTGGCAGTTCCTTAAATATCACCGTGATGGAAAAATCTCCCAGCAATTGTCCAGTCATTGTATTAACACGTAACTATCATGCCACCTTGTTGGGTTGGTTCTTGATGGATTTTTGAGACAAAAAAGATCCTTTACCACACTTGCAAGTAAAGGAGCAGCATTTGTAATCTCTATCTCTACTAAATAAAATCCCTGAGCTTTTAACTCAACAAATACTGTGACACTGCACAAATTAAATCAATATTTTTTTAATTATAAGGTTACCTAGGAAGATGAAATGATAATCTGATGATAATCCCAGGCTCATATTTTACTAACTTGCAAAATTTCCAGATCTGTTTTACATATTTATTTATATTCATTTATTTTGGGTTCAAGAGGAATTTACACCCCAATCGCTACAGGGGTTCCGTCAGCCCAAAGAAAACAGTAAGACTGCTTCTAGAAATCATTATCTTCTCAAAACACGCTCTTCCTTCCCCAAATCCACCTTTTCCCAATTGTGCTTTTGATATATACAATTGCTGGACACTTCTCACACAGCCTTTGTAGCATCCTTTCCTTGGTCTGTGGTGTGCCGGGCTGAGGGCACTGCCAGCCCCACAGTCACCCATGGGTGTTCTTCACAACGATGGCATCAGCACAAGGAGATCATGTCAGCAAGGTCGAACACTCTATTTCTCTGCCATCAGTGGCATAATTCCCAGTGGCTACCCATCTCTCAATGACTTCACAAAGTCCAGGATTTCACCATTTAACGTTTGGTGAAAAATTTCTGCTACACTGCCTGAGCCGGCCCAGACATTTCACTGCCTGGTAAAAGATAAGCGGCCTGAAACAGGAATATTTGCAGTCACATTTAATTGCTATTACAAACTCTTCCTCACAACATTTTTCGATGACTTTAGCTACATGATTTTCCAAATGGAAACATGCTGTATGAAAATATGTCCAGACACATTACTACATCTCCACATAATACAAAGCAGAGATGGAAAGGTTCAGTTAGGTCATCTAATTCATTCTTCAAGCCCTCCATTATAGGACTGTCCTCTTCAATATATTTACCAGCTTTGTCCATATTTATACTAAACAGCTCAGGCAATGGCCTTTCATGGCTTTTTTGTTTACTAAAGAGCTAGATGCATGATTAATGTTTAAACACAAAAGTACCCTTTCCAAGTGAAAGGAAAGAAGTCCTTGAAATTAAGCTGAAGTTGGTGCAGAATATTCAGGCTTTATTCTATCAATGCCAAGATTTCTGTAGATCATATTAAACTCACTATTCACTACTTTTGAAAGAAGATAAAAAGAGCAGGAGCATTCACCGGCTCTGTGGAGTGGACCCAAGGTCCCCAACAGGATTACGTAGTCTGTGGTCAAACCAGTCTCCATGTTTCCAGTGGTACCAGTAGACAAGACCTTAGGAGTGGGCATTGCAACATAAACTTTCCTGAATTTCTTCAAATGCTAGTTACTTTCTCTGGGAACTTAAGAGAATTCACACCAGACAAGGGACGTGTAACTCCGAAATTCATCTTTATCCATTAATGTATATGGAAGGGAAAAGGTGACTTCTTCTCATTACCATATCCAAAGGGAGGACAGAGAGTCTACCAGCACAGAGGGGTAATGTTGTATTTTTAATATCCTAGAAATCTAAACCACCTAATCCCACACGCTAAATAAAATATGTGCTCACAAACTGAAGTCAGTACCAACTGTAGGGAAGTTGAATTTCACCAGAAAATCCAGGTATAGACAGCCCCCTCCAGAAACATGGGGTTCATTTTTACACCTCTGCATGTTATACATACACATATAAATAATGACCAACCACCCGTAAGTACAACATCAATGTTCATAAGCACAGGACAGAACTTAGAAGGTAAAACGTTTGCATTTTTCTTAAAGAAGCATTAATTCACCCACAGTATACAAACAAGTTTATGTAAAAGTCACTGGAGCAAATCCTCTAAGGCAAGGTGACAGGATAAATAACATAACCTGTGGCCTCACTGCTGAAAAGCCTTCAAGCAGGTCTTTCCAAAATGCTGGGGCTTGACTCTGTTCATGTAAAACACAACATAAGCCTACAGAAGTCGGGACAGAGCTGCCTGAACTTTATGGGACACGATGTTCTTAATCTTATATTTAGTTTGCAGCACTCTCCTCCTCCCTACGTTCCTCTGCGAGGACACTCTGCATCTCATTACCATCTTACCTCCTCCCTCACGCCGAGTGTTGCCATTTCAAACTGTTTCTAAATTTGCAAGTGTAATAGGGGAAGTAAGAAAACTAAGGAAATGCAGGTGGCAATTACATGAGTGACATGTCATCAGCAAAACCCAGCTGGTCTGGAGACGCCTCCGTGAGCTGGAGTTCTGCATTCTTTATTTATCCTGCTTATTCCAATGGCCGGAGGAGTCTTGTCAGATTTCTCTGTGGGTTTTTCCCACTTTCTGGTTCAGAGGTTTGCCCCAAATTCTTGTCACGTCTGAGACCGAGGGGGCAGGTGAGGGGAGATGAAGAATGAGTTATTATCCTGTAACCTTAACCTTAGTACTTGCTGCCACAAAGATAGTAATCATCAGATTATTCACAGAGACAAGACCCACTTCACAATCATTCACTCAAACAACTGGACACGGGTATTAAAAACACAAGAAATACCTGGACATAGGCCCTGCAAGAGCGCTCCCTTTTCTGAAGCTGAGTCCATAAAGACAGCAGATTAAAGACGGAATAGAAAAAACAAGTTAGTGACAGAACAAAGGAAAAAAATTGAAGAAAATGCCTATGAAAAACCCCTCATTTCTCTCTTAAATAGCTCCAGAAAACCAATCAAACCAAAGGAAGCATGCGAGTTAGGCAGCAGCGGAAGGCTGGAAGGACTGGCTCCAAAAATATGGGTTAGACCTTTTTCAGTGAAGTAAAGCACAGACCGGCAACTTTGCAAGAGCAGCTGTTAGATGGTAGGAGACACTGGAGTCAAGTAGAGATGCTCAAGAGATGATGTTTTCTTTACAGCTTGGAGATCACACATGATATTTCCATGTGAAACAAGGCTGGACAGGATGGGGCTGATGGTTATTTAGGTAAGAGGAGCTTAGGCTCTGCAGTCAGATGGTGCTGATGGCACAGTGAGGTAGAACCAAGCTTTGGATGAGCAGAACCAGTTCCAGGGAGCAAGATGTATGCAGGACTGCATCCTGATCCATGGTGGACCTCTACAGAACCATCCTGATATGCCTGCTCAGGTCTCTAGCCCAAGGCAAAAGCTAGAGTGCTCCAGCTTCACTGCCGTGAGTTTGCCTGAGGCAGCTCACCCGAGTGTCACCACACGGAAGGAGGTTGCCCAGGGCTCCCAAGAGCCTAAAGGGCACTGAAGAGGATGTAAAAATGAAATGGGAATCCAATGTAATATTCCCAGTCGAGGCCATTCCCTCCCCTTTGGATAAACTGCTTCTCCAATAGCGCATTTTCCAGTCCCCTTATACCAAGTTGTGCTCTCCTTTCTAATTCCTGGGCCTGTATATATATATTTACACCTACATATTCAGCTTTATATGCTGAATAGCTTTTCCAAAAAGAATCTCATCTATTCCATGGAATCCACACTTAGGACTGTACTTTGTGCTTGCGTGCCCACTGCCTCCTTTCGTGACACTTCAGCGTGTCCCCAAAATTCAAACCAAATTTACCTCCCCGGGACTCTGCAGCCAGTGTGCAGCAGCTGGAACTGGTGAGCTCTGCACTGGTACCAGTAAATCCCCCAAAGCCAGGCTGCTCCGAGCTGCTGGCTTGCCTGTGTTTGTCTCTGCTGCTGTGCCTGGGTTGGAAATGGCACATCAAGAGAGACTGGGGGGAGCCTGGGCTCTCAACTCACAGCAGCGCCATCCCATTAGCACAGCTCAGAGCCAAACCCTTCCCCCCAGAGTTTTGGAGGCTCTGAAATAAACAAAATACACCCAGGTATCATGCAATGCCTAATTTCCATTCCTAATTCATCAATTTGTAACAGCAGAAATCTTCCTCTGGGTAAACTTGG
>JAOXNG010000026.1:19875232-19887512 GCA_028566535.1 Scolopax minor | reverse complement strand
TTAACGTCAAACCCAAAATGTGACATCTGAGGCCCAGCTGAAATGTTTTCACCGCTTACAGTTGTTTGAGACAAATACCACGCGGGGCAGCTGGCACCTCTGCAGTGCGATGCCATGGGACCCACTCGTCCCCAGTCCCTAGCCTGGCCAGTGCCACCAGTGCCACGCAGCACCAGATGAAAGGACGCTGCTGAAGCCCGGAGGCATTAGGGAGCTTGTGGTTGTCCTGCTCCTGCAGCCAACACAACGAGAGGGCTCTGTGGGATCCCCTTCACAGGCTCAAAAAATTGTGTCCAACCACCTGACCTCAGAGAACAGAAGAAGTTGATAAAAATGGCACCCTGATCAAATATAACAACGTGAGCAGCCGATTCTTTGCTCCACACATAACCTTATCTACTTACAATATTGCCTATGCTTAAACTTTAAAGCAATGCCTACTTTTTAAGAAACCAAGTGGAAATAATTGCCCTGTTTAAGGCACATTGACTTTAAGTGCAGATACTTTCAAAGTCATAGAATTGTTTACGTTGGAAGGGACCTTTAAGATCGTCTCGTCCAACCATCAAACTAATTGATTAAAAAAAAAAAACTAAAGAAAACCATACAAAAAAACATACAAAAAAAACAACCACACAACTTGGAAAGCATTTAGCCAAGACGAATCTGGGGGTACTTTCAGTTTCTTAATTGCAGAAATACCTTTTTTTTTTTAAATCTCTTTACAACTGTATCAAAAGCATAAACAAACATAAATGGTTGGATTTGTTGAGATTTTAAACTGCACAAATACCTTACACTTGTATTCCACCTGCTTATAAAAGGGCAGTGCAATACCAGTGGAACTCCCCAGTGCAGCCCAGTTGCCTTTGCCAACACACCGCGTCTTACTGCAATCTGCAGGATACCACCTTTCTATTATTCCCTTTGGGAAATTAATGACTTTTTGAAGAAATTGGACTTTTTGACATGGATAAACAGACTTATACTCAAAGCAATTAATTATTTGAGTCCCTAATAAAGTCATTCTACATCACCTGTACATGTTAAATGCCCCAAAATTACAGTCCTGGGGCAGAGAAATGAGCTGACAACGGTGACTTGAGGCTTAATAGAGATTTAAATGACACCATAAATCCTAATGGAAGTATCCAACAAAACGAATCCCAGCACTTAGGACATGGAAAGTAATTCAAAGCATTGTGAGGCCAAACTATAGGAGAGCGTAGTTCTCCAAAAACTTGATGCATCAAGTGTTTATTTGCTCCTAGAGTTTCTCCCCTTATTTGCTATTTTTCCTCTCCTGCATAATTTTGCATTAAATTGATACATGCAGATTCCACAAAAGAAACCACAATAGAAGATACCACAAAAGAAAAAAAATTACAAAAGGATCCAAGCAAGTTGCAAATTTAAGCCATTTCAGTATGTTTCAACATCGTTCCTGAGAATGGAGACAGCACTTCCATCTGTAGGGTGGAAAGACGTGCTCCCAGCAGATTGCAATGCTGCTGCATGACAGAAGGCAGCATCGGTCCACCCTAGGATTGGTTTGCCTTTGTCATCCTGGCTCACATGCTGCCTCTGAAATGCACCTGCTAATTACCAGCACTGCAGATGTAGTGAACACAAGATGTCAGTCACATGCATCTTTCAAACCCAGGCAATGAGACGAAGTGTCTTGTGAGAACATGTTACATGTTCATACAGAGGCTTTCCTGACCCTTGCAACGTCTTCTATCTGTAACTCTTCATGGCTGTGTCTGTAAATTTTACTATGCTTGCTTTGATATACTTAAATGTGCAGGCCCTCACGCTATATATTTCCTTTTTGTCTCCATACTGTGGCACCTACATACATCTCACTTGGAAGCTTTGATATTAATGATTACAAAAACTGACTGAAAGGCTCATATAGATTCCTCCACAGTACTAAAGAAACCACACACAAGCTTTAAGGCAGACATGTGGTCCTGATCCCTCTTCTGATCACGAGAAGGTTGCACCAGCTGAAACAGGACCACCATTCTTCAACATGGCCGTGCCCTCCTCCTTGCCCCATTTCTATATCATGGGTCTCCAGAAAGGAGCAAAGTGCAAAACCACACAAGGTCCTGCTCTCCCCTCAACCTCGAGAGGAGGTGGAAGAAAATACAGGAGAGAGCAATGGTACAGAGAAGCACAGCTCTCCTCGCTGCTTTTCGGAGCCCAGTCTTTCAAGATGCAGCCCCCGGCAAAGTGGCTCATGAAAGTTTGATGAAGAGCATTTTGTTTAACACCAGCAACTGAGCCATAGCCCTGTTGAGCTGCATTGCCCCAGCAAAATGTCACAGCCCAAGAGGATGAAGAGACTCGAGTGCAAGAGGCCGGCTCCCAGGCAGCAGAGGAGCTGATGACCTCTGGAGCAGGGTGTACTGCCCCACAACCTACTTGGCCACCACGATGCGAGACGGCTGCTGTAACACTGATGAATCCTGAGCCCCCTTCAACACTTGCCCACCGTGCCACAAGGCTGCACTAGGTGGTCTTGTAAATACAGGGAAGTCCACGGCCTTGGGTGTTAGCAAATATCAACCCTGATTCTTTCTTCCCCCCGCTCCTTTCACCTTTGGCACTTCTACACACACCGAATAGATTCACGGTGTGCTGTTCCCTACCGTTGGGCTTCAGTGTTTTCATGCTCTACTGTTTTTGTTCCCCTGCCCCTTTTCCATAAGGGGTATCCCACAGAACAGCCGTGCCTGCAGAACTGGGAGCACACGAACCCGGTGCCGTGGGCTCCCTCAACACCAGCAGGACAAACAGTTAAATATTCCAGCACAGCTAACAAATGAGGCCAGACTGTGTGGTCTGGTAATTACCTTCTCTTGTTCTTCAGGTGCTAAAAATCCACACGCTGTTTTTTGAAGTGTCCTGAAGTCAGCATTTCTAGAAATAAAGAGAAAAAGGAAAAAGTTAAAAAAACATTTATACTTGCCTCTGACGATTTATACATGCACCAGCAGATACAGCAATGAGCAACTGGTTTTGGTCACCAGATCTGATTTTTAAAACCCTGTGAGAATTTTTAACCTCTATAAAGCACATCTCTGTATGGGAAGACAGTACTAGCACAACAGTTGGATAAAAAAAAAATAAAAAAAAATCAGTGGAGGCTATAACTGCAACTTACAAAAAAAACCCTTAGAGATGCAAGTAGTTATCAAACACACATGCAGGTACACGAGTATCTCTTCACCATAACAGACTCCAATCACATCTGGATAAACTCCCGTTATACTAGAGGATTTACCAGAAATTTTTAGAGGTTGCTGCACCAGAATAATAAAGAAACATCTCATTTGAAAAGAACATAACATAAATTAGGATTGTAAGGATGTCAATTCCTGTTCCTCAGTAGTTACATGTTAAAATTCCTCTGTGCCCTTACATCTTCAGTGTTGTCTTCTAACTGTAGGGTTAGATGCTAAATGTAACATTAATTGGCAAAAGCATGAAATGCATGGATCCAGGTAAGCTGCCTTGAAGCATTGGTTTTATTAGCATTAATTACATGCCAAACTGCTCCTCACAGCTGGGATTGCTACAGATGGAATTTCAGTAGGAATCAGTTTTGTCAGAATCAAGCTGAATATGGCACAGGACCCCTGGACCCCATCCCGCCCCAACTGAACAGAAAATAAAATAAAAAACCCACACAAGAGAAATAGCAAGGAGTCCTCCTGCCTGAATCTTGCTTGCAACATTAACTATACGCCCAGCTTTTCCTACAACTTGTAGGGGAGGACGCGAGTCATTTCATTTGGAAGAAGTATATTACAATGAAAAACTCTAAAGCCTGATTAAAATAGGATCCAGTGTTAAACTGGGGAGAGATGCCCCAGTTGCAGGTCCCTAATGCTTCCCCACCGGGGGCTGCAGCAGAGCTCCCCCCCTGCCGCCCCGGTCCCACACCCCACCATGCTATTCCTTCAACACTTTGCAGGCCAAAAAGGTGGAGGTAGAGCTCTGTTTTCACAGCTCAGCTGATGCAGAATGTCCCTAATTTAATCTTTGGTGACAAAAAAGGGAAGTTTAGCCCCAGCTCTATGTACTCCTTGGCAGGTACCCTCTGGAGAGTATGAGAAGGAGGCTGAGGCATCTGTCCCCAACACATAATTCATCTTATTTATGTACTAAAGGAGCAACCACTTGCATTCAGTAACCTTGGAAGTCAGACAAGTAAATTAAAACTTAAAAAAGGCTTGAGAGTCCAGGAAGCATGCTGCTTTTTGAGTGATTTCTCTATAATAGGCAAGTATGGACACTTTGGAAGAAAGAGACCTATTCCAGGTCACCTGTCACCAAAATTGCCTCTGTAAGCAATAAACAGGTTTCGGACCATCTAAGAAATTTACAGGCAAATGCAGGGAAGACCAGTTATTATTTCTCACTGTTCAAATGAAAAGGTTTCCAAATGTTAGCTGTTTTCAGCTTTGGATTTTGACCCAATATATACAGTTTCAGTAGGAAAACTGTATATTCTACAAGAGCAGAGCAGACCAGGTAACACCTCATGAGGGCATTCATAGCCTTTAATGCCCAGGAAAATGCCATTTGTTTGGACTACTCTGGTTGTGTTTTATAGCAAAACCTCCAACTGGTTCCAAGAAGCTTTTGGAGAGTAACTGCTGTGATGGCAGCAGTACAGAGCACAGAAATGGTGGTTTGCCTAGTCACAAGAAGTTCACGTTTGTTACCCCGTTAACTTGCAACCGCTTTTTAAATTAAATTAAAACAAGATCTTTGTTTCATTTATGATACCCCAGATTTCACTTCTGCTTGGAGCATAAAGGGCTAGAGATAGCACAACATAGAGAGGTTTATGGCTCTTCTGTGTCATTTTAGGATTCAGCACAGGCTCTCCTCCCAGCTCACCTTTATTTCATCATAATCTGAATGGACTTTCTTGCCTTCCCTCCCCAAATGCCAAATGTATAACCTTGAGTTGGCCTCTGCCATATGCCGTTTCTATGCAGATTTCAAGTGTAGTGTGGGGAATTCTTGTTCTTATTAAAAGAAGAAAGGAACAATACAGGGATTCCTGCACAGTAGAGATCTTACAAGATGCTTAATAGCGAGTGAGCGCTGGCTGGCAGTGGGTGCTCTGCAGGAACCACAGGGATTTGGCGTTAGCCCTAAAAGGCAGAATAAACACACTGAAGAGACATTGCTTTACCTCTGACTCCTCTTAATACTCACAGCAGTGCAGTGCCTGCCCATACACAAGGGAAGCTCTTTTTTCTTTTCTTCGACTGCTTTCCTCGCCGTTTGACCAAACTACTCCCCTCTAAAACCTACAGGGCTTCTCAGAAAGTGTTTGTTGTTTCTTACCCAGTTCCTCCCAATTGTACTTAGCCTGGACAATTGGCAAGTGGTTTCACTCTAGATGCTAGTGGAGAGGGGAAATCCTCTTCTCTCCTTTGCTCCATTCCTCTCCTTTGCTCCATTTTTGCTCCATTCCTCTCCTTTGCTCCATTTTTGCTCCATTCCTCTCCCTGCCTCCATCCCCCGAGCTCTCCCTGCATCGATCCCTACATGGATAACCCAGATCCTTCAGCAAAGCCCACTCCTGTAACAGGACTGCTGGCATTCACACGGCTGAAGCTTTCTAGATTCTCTGCCCTGGTGAGTAATGCATCCACCCAAATAGGACAAGGGCATACTGATCTAGCAGCACTAGGTGCCAGAAAAAGGGCAATTAATCTGCAAACCAGCATGCTGCTGCACCTCCATGCCAAAACAGAAGCTGCTATTAGGGAGAGCAATAATAAACATTCTCTGTTCAGCAAAGGCTGGGAGGAGAATCCATCAAGACGGGATGGCTCACTCTCGAGCAGTTGTCTTTACTGCAAAATAAGCCAAGAAGCCCCAGTTCCATATTTAATGCTCGCAGCACAGGGGCCCACAAAAAGACACACAAAGGTTTAGGCAACCACCAGGAGGGTTGTGAAAGAGCCTTGTTTGATGAAACTTACCAAGCACCTCATTTTTGGCTCTGTTCAACTAGAGGAGTGAGTACCCGTTGACATGCTTTTGGAGATGGAAACCCCCATGGAGCAGCACAGCATCACTCCTGGCCCTGAGAGTCTCTGCATCAGCCCGACGGAACCAAATCAGCAACTTTCACCTACAGTGACTTAATTAACATGCACCCTACAGATCTCTCCAAATCCCAGATATTGCCATCCTCCATTACCAAGCTTTTCTGATGAAAGTGATTAAAGCTAACAATTATAATTTGTGTTAGAGATGCCCCTAGAGGCTTCAGCTGAGCTCAGACTTCATTGTTCATGGAACACAATGCAAAGAAATCTCTCTCCCAAAGAGCTCATCCTCCAAGAAGACGAGGCAATCAAGCATTAGCAGAAAGAAAGGCAGAGAAACAAAAATAGTTGCTCAAGGTCATACAGCAGGCCACCAACAGAGGTAGAACAAAACTCATCTCCTCTGTTGAGAGCTCCTAAGGCTGTGCTGACTCTCCAGTACTGAGCTGATCACTAATACGCTTTATTTATCAAGTGCCAAGAGCAAATGAAGTACTTCATGGTGTTACTCTTCTGTGGTTGAGCATGTACTTCTGAGGTGGCTCTCCAAGCAAAGCTTCCCATGACAGTGAACGAGTTGCCTTCCCTTCACCTTCCAAAGAAATGCTTCCCACACTTTTTTGTGCACATTACTGACAAATCAATCCCCCTCAATTTTTTTATTCTCTCATCAATGCTTTCAACAAAGAGTGATTGCTTAAGCGCCCTTCTCCATCTGGCACTTCCAAATTTTTAAGGAATGGTCAATCTTGATACGCATAATTATAATTGCAAATGGATCATTTTATCTTGTACTCTTCTATTTTAATAGGATTATGTACAGCCAAATTTCTCTGGTAACATTTAAAGTCAAAACCTCCTAGGTCATTCTTATGTGGTTTAGATACTTAAAAATATTAATATTCAACTAGTTATACTACAAAAGGTTAGATTTCTAACTACCTGGCCCACTTATGACACCATAAATCTGACACTGTTTCCACTGATTACTAGAAAAATCTTTCCAAGGTGGTTTAAATGGAATTTAATAAAACTTCCTGCCACACAATTCATCAGCAAGACCGTAGTACGAGGAAAGAACAAAGCAAGAGTGTGCAAAGTGAGTGAGGCTTTTAGTCTCTGCAAACAACTTCAGTGCATAAAATATTAAAAGCAATGCTAAACTAATCTCTGGCAGGAACTGCAGGCAATTCACTCCAACTCTTATTACGAATGCCTTTGGTTTACCATTTAAAATCATTAGAGTCCACCATTAGGGTTGTGTACCACAGTGCTGTACATTAACCTCTGTAATTTTCCAACATGGTATATTGCAGTGACACAAATTAGGCTATCATCTGGCAAAAATGCTTAAAAAGACACAATATTTAAAATGAGCAGAGAGGAAAGCTCCTGGTTCCTTCCTGCCAAAGTCAGCAAGAGAAAGTCCAGTCCTCTCTTCCTTAAAGCAAATGGTAAAATCCCATTAATTTCCCCTGGAACCGTCAGATCCGCAGCATCTGGGAAAGGATTCAGTCTAAATACACTGCAGACATAACTGATGAATGATTTGGGGGAGAGGGGTCGCCTGCTCTCATTTTAACACTTTGTGTAACAGAAATGGAGCAGGGCACTTCTATGAGCCTGAAAACGCTTTAGGGGCTTTCACTAGGATTTTCTCTACAACATGTTTTACCTTCTGTCTCCATTTCCTTCTTGTTTTTATGCCTAATGGCTTCCAAATCTGTTATTTGATTGTACAAGAAGCTTAAAGTCTACACTCAACACTTACTGTTGCAGGGCCCACATGAATGAAATTTTGTTCTCCTATAATTAACAGGAACACATTTATATCTCATATATTCTGGAACAACTATATCCTTTCCAGTAAGGAAACAAACAAGCTAATTTTTCACCTACATATTATAAGGCAGTTTTCATAGCACAACATCTTTTTTTAGGTACAGAAAAACATCCATAATAAAATGCTCATCATAGAATCATCTAGGTTGGACGGGATCTTCAAGATCATCTACTGCAACCATCAACCCAACTCTGACAAAAAAAAAAAACCATCACTAAACTGTGTCCCCCAGCACCATGTCAACCTGTCTTTTGAACATCTCCAGGAATGGTGCCTCAACCACTTGCCTAGGCAGCCCATTCCAATGCTTGATAACCCTTTAAGTGTAAAAATCTTTCCTAATATCCAATCTGAACCTCCCCTGGTGCTAATTGAGGGTGATTCCTCTAGTCCTGTCACCTGAGAGTTGGGAGAAGAGACAAACCCCCACCTCTCTCCTCCACTATCTAAAAGAGAAGACTCTCAAATTGGAAAAAAAAAAGTCAGTGAGAAGCAGACTATTAAAAGTGACATGATAAAACTCTGTTAAAGTCCCTACAGAAGTCAGTGGAGTTTGTCACCAGTTCACTAGATTTACAATGTAGTTCCTGGAGTCTGTTATTTTTAAAAGATGGAAGTGCAAATATATAGGGTATGTTCATTAAAATTACATGTTGCATAGTCTTTACAAACTGCATAGCAGTTGGGTAAGTATTTGGAAAAAAAAATAGAAATGAGAACAGTATTCCTAATAACATTATTCTGAAATTGTTGAAGGTACTTTGTCTCAGAGCAGTAGAAGGACTAGACTGCATGATGAAACTAAGTATCATCTTTTCAATTAACAAAAATAACAAGATTCCAATAGATATGCAATCACCTTAGTACTCACAATGCCCTATCACCAGAGCACAAGCTGCTGCAATATACTTTATTATGCTTCAATGGTCCAAATCTTAAGAGGGATTTAGGTAACATCTGCCCTCTTTTGCACCTAAATGGCTCCAAAAATATGGTAAAAATGGCCCAGGTCACTCTCCTGATATATAATCTGCCTTGACACACAGGGTTGAGCTTTAAATTAAGGCACATTTTATAGACATTTATCTATAGAAGTTGGAGATTTTGAGATGCAGCACTGTGCTGTTCTCCTTAAGACAATGATAAATTGTATTTACGCTTACTTTTCTCTCACATAAATTTTAAAATTATAAGATTTAGTGCAATAGGCAGGCTCATAGAGGAAGCAGCCTGCAGGTCTCTGCTGTATCTCATCCTTTCACATAACATGACCTTTGACCTCTGCAGCTCTGCCCAGTGCCTTATACAATGTCAGGTCCATCTGCATGTAGCAGGGAGCCTCATTCCAGGCTGGCAGGACTGCATGCACACAGAAGTATAAAATACTACTGTCTATTATTAATAATGGCAAAAATTCTGATGCCTGGCATTGAAATTATTTTGACATATTAATATCACATTGTAACTGTGTCCCCAAAGGGAGGGCTCTGCATGTTTCTGCTCTTCAATTAGTCTGTAGTTGTAATGGTCTGGTAATGGGGTCTCCATAGAGCTGCACTGAAATTGCTTTTCCTATCTTCGTCTTATATCGTAATGGCATTGGAGTAGGGTCTTCACAGACATGCCTTGCAGTCATCATTCATCATCGTGAAACTGGTATTCCGCTAAATAAACTTCCCGAGACTTTTTAAATTTGATATGAACTCATCGTTCAAGTGAACTGAAAGTTGGTGTGACGTGGAAAAACATGAAGAGAAGGAAGTTGAGTAGCTGCTTTGCAAATACTGTGACTGCTATGAAGTCTCTACAGTACTCAGGGCCTAAGTCCACTCAAAGAATTAAAAACTTAATCCTGAAGTCTTGTTGAAGGGAAAGTATGTAAGTGTTGCACATACTATAATTGATTTCAAATAAAATATTCCACAGCTTATTTTGTGGTTTGGAAAGAAAAGGTGAAAATGAATTTACTGGTCATCGAATATATTACTGAGCAGACTCCTCCACACACACACATTCCTTGTGAGGCCATGACTGCAATGGCTCTAACATTGAACAGGTATCCACTTGGAGTTTGATTTAGGGGAAACAACTTCTTTCAGTGTTTCCATAAACCAGATCTCAAAGATACCTTACAAAAGATCCCAAGGATCAAGTTACTTTCCTTCCTTAGGAAGCTGTGCTTTATCTGTATCTTGTCCACATGTGTGCGTTACTGAAAAATAAAATGGTTCAGTAAAAAATCAACAGTTCCTCTGTATTTATCCAATGTGATCACTTTTGTGCACAGAAGTTGCTTTTATACAGTCCAGAGCACATTCAAAACAGACCAAATTTAATTAATCAACAGGTACTCTGCACTGGGATAATAGCATCTATCCAGATCCATGCAGTTCTAGCATGTTTCACTCAATACTTGGTCAGTCTCATGATGAAAGACTACCAGTGGATTTTGGCTTCAATATCTCTTACACTTCTTATATAGCATGTTTTCCAAGGAAGAGGTCATTGATTTTTTACTCAGGTGCATCTGAGAGGAGAATCAGATACCACAACTGAGACTCAAAGCTATTATTACAAACAGATCTCAAAATCTTAGTGCAACTCCTGCTTAAAAATGGAGAATACAGCATCTATGAGCCAAGGCTGAGTGGTATTGGAAATAACAGCAATGATATAACTCACCAAAAAATGGTGAGCCAAAGCCAGCACTATTACTGTTCCACATCAAGGTCAGGGACCATGCTTCATGGACCATGCAAGTTCCCTTTCCATGGTAGAACATGGAAAGATCATGCTTTGTCCAACACCCCTGGATCACCGCCTGGACTTGCTTTTCTGACATTTTTTGTTTGCCAGGTGGTGGATGATCATGGATGATTGATTATAAGAGGGAAAGAAAGGGAGAACTGAAAGGATTTTCCTCACCTTTGGCACTTACTGCAATGAACAGTGGCTCTGTAGCCTATGCTTGGGCTGGCTTGGGGCATTCTGACTCGATGGCAGCATGGACTCCTGTCACACATTTAAAGGAATGGCACAGCGTACTAAATCATGAAGAATGAAAGTAGTAACTTTCAACAGTTTTTGAGGAAAAGGTACTGTTGGTAGCAGAGCAGGGAAGCAGCAAGAGAAGAAAGGGGAAAAAAAATAAAACCCACCAGGCAGAATGCACTGTTTCCACAGGTAATTTGATCACAGCCCCAGGAGCACAAAGTACTTGATGATACCCAAGGCTTTGACAAGGTTTTTTTGGCATTCCTGGAGGAGAGAGCATAGTGAGCCATGACTCACACCACCTGCCCACCATGAAAACTGCCACAGCCTGCCTCAAGGTTTAAAATCAATAAGTGCTTGTGTCTTTAGGTCACAAACATTTTCTATATCACTTACATAAAGAGTCTGCAACAGAAGAAAAAAAATATGCCTATTTTCTCAAGTTACTGCAAAAAAAAAAAATTGAACAATCAAGAGGTCTTTCACCTGTTACAATGCACAAACAAAGTAGAAGTTATTTTTTTTTACTGGCAGAGATCACGCTGGGCCTAGAATTTAAGATACAGATTGATTGATCTCTTTAATCTAATATTTGTTCATGGGGAGGCTGTTATCTTTATTGTGGTGACACCTGCTAGTGTCGTTATAGTTAAAGGCTTACTGTATTTCTATTATAAATGCTGGTTTGGGGTTTAATATATCAGCAGGTTTGCATCGTGTTGGGCTAAACACTGGCCTAGGAGTTGTCAATCCTAAGGCACACAGGCAATTTTTTTAAACTCAAAACTGATTCTGTTCAGGGCTTTTTTTTTTCTTTAATAGAATTACTAAAATACTGAGGGAGGAGAAAACAGTTGAAGTAGGACAGATTTCAATAAGCAGCTGATACAAAGCCTTACTCTCAAAGCTTTATATTCAATACAAATTAAAATCAATGTGTGAAGATGCTGTCACCTGACTTGACAAACAGGCCGATAAACCACCCAGAGATGTAGTTTCACAAGTGATGTGACACAGCTTGTGGCCTACCGAGGCCAGTTTGAGTCACCCTGCTAATTGGGAACAGTCCGAATGCCAGCAGAGCTGCTTTAGGAGCGCTCTGCAGAAGGGAACGCTCCAGTGGCGCAGGCTGCTGCCTCATATACACTAATTGCTGGGAGAAGGGTAAGCAATAGTAAGGAAAAAAAAAAAAATTAGTAAATGTTCCTGCTTGCTGAACTGGGTAAACTGTTCGCTGTGCAGTTTAGTTTACTCCGAATTACACTGCTGGGGGTAATGCTGTGTCGCTCGGAGCACAGAGTCGTGTCAGTCGGGGCATTTCTGGGCACCGGCAGAGAGTGTAAACGGGGGTGGACCT
>JAOXNG010000026.1:19737636-19754559 GCA_028566535.1 Scolopax minor | reverse complement strand
AGCCCTGGATCCTATTTTAATAATTAAAGGTACAATATACACAAATGGTATTACTGCCTCTACTACAGTAACAATGAAGTCTTGTTATGACCAAACGATGCAATCCAAACCACTGTCTTACATCAAAGGGACTCAATGAAGAGGAGAACCCGTGCAGGGGCAGGAGGGTGGGTAGAAATGGGAACGGCAAAGAAAATGCTGTGAATCTCAACAGCAAAGTTACAGCGTCACCGAGGCGGGAGGAGCTGAGGTGCCAGATGGTTGGAAGGGGATGGAGAGAAGTGTGTTATGCCAGAGCCTCAAGCCAGGGCATGATTGCCCATCCCATGGTGGGGTGCAGCCACTGTCCCTCCCAGTGCCACCATCAAACCAGTTCCCCATCACCTCATGGCTGTGTTACGTCTGTCCATCGGGTTTTGCTGTCTTGCTGCAGGCTTTTTTTCAGGATGAGATCTCCTTCAAAAGCAGGACTCAGTGCTAGGCTCTCACAGAAAAAGGATGGGAGATGGGTGCTCGCTCCCCCTTATGCCTTGGAAATGCTACTCCTCCTCTAGACCTCGGGGGCATGGGGAGGGCTCCTTTAAGGACCTCCTCCTAAGACTGATTGTGATATATATAACTGCACTCCTTCACTGCCCTTGTCCCATTTAACTGAACTCCTCCAATCTCAGCACACAAGAAAAAAAAATAGTAATCCCTTTAATCATTGTGATGGCTGTGGCAGGATATGGATATCACAGATATTGTAGAAGACCTGCATATATATCGTGAACAAGATGACACCAATAAAATTTATAAGCATGAAAATGCTGTCTGTGAAAGCCTCACTCTCCCCTTCCAATAATTCAGTGAAACTCCAGGCTGAATGCATGACAGTGGTTATGGAAGAAAGGCTTTATACCACGGGAGTGAATGAAGACAACCTGTACAGAACCAGCTGAAGTGCCTGGACAATTTCATCAAGAGATCTGTTGATCTGTTTTGCAATTTACCTGATGTGAAAGAAACTGGAGACAGCCCACAGCAGTGATTAACAAGATTTTTAGAAGATTGATAAAGCTACAGTATCCTGAGCTGCTGAACACAGCAGCAGCTTTTGTCCCAGACAGGATTACAAGAAGATTTTAATGAGTTATTTAAGCATCTCAGTATTTTCTTTTTTTCATGCCCAAAATGCAATAAGGAAAAAAAAAAAAGACAAATATTAAATAATCTTAAAAAAGAAGGGACAGTATGAAAGGGTAAATAAATTGAAGAGAAAATAAATCATATAGCAAAAATAATGTCTAGAACAAAGTGATTCTTGTACGACAGATAAACTATGCAGTGTATGTTATCTCTTTGTACTTGCAAACTATCTATGAGTAGATCGTTACTTCTTCAGAGTTAATAACACTCAGAGCTCCTTTAATGAATTACAGATCACTTCATAATTTGACTTCTTTTTTTCTCTGTGCAAGGAAAGCATTTGGTCTTCAAACTGTAGCACAAGAGTCACCAAAAAGCCAGTGGGACACACTTTCTGGTGGATTTCATGGTGTGAGCCTTTGCTGCACTGTCTGTGGGCTCTGCAGTTGCCCAAGCATGGTCCAATGCTTCTGCATCTGAGAGCAGGATGGCTTTGGTACCCAAGAAAGCAAAAGCTGCAACTGGAGGTTTTTGTTTAGTCAGATTATTTCTAAAGGCTCTCTAGTGTGCCATGGCCCTGATGACTGATGAAGAGTCAGCTCATCCCCAAATTGCTTTCAGCTAGCCATTTCCAGTGAGACTGGTTGCCTCCTTCCACAGATGCTACGTAAAATTAAAAGCTTGGAATATTCTGCCCATTGTCACATTTGCTTTAGAAGGGTCAAAAAGGTCCAGAAATTTTGGGGAGCAAGGGAACACAGGTCATGATTGCCTAGCCTTTCTTCCCACAGAAAAATACAATCATATTTATGAGATTATCATCATCATTAACCACTTGCAAAGAAATCCCTAAAAGGAAGTGGCTGAAACATTTAGAGACATTATGTGAAAATGTTCTTCTATGTCTAGCATGATAATCAAATAAAACTTCCCATAACATTGGTGGGAGCTCGTTTCCAAGGCAGGCTGAATGTGTCCCTTGATACAGCACAAGATCCACACTGCAAAGAAAACCGGTAGAGATTAAAACCAAGTATTTTTCTCACCCCAGTATCAACTTGAGAAGAAAAACAATGGTGTATTTCTTTCCCCTAGATATAATAATTTTGGAAAACACTGCAAAGCATCAAACAGATGTTTTTTCCATGAGATCCATTAAAACATGTTATAAGTGGTATTCGGTGCCTTTCTAAAGATCCATGTGGATTCTTTTTCAGTGGTTCATCTATGTTAGCTGAGGTGGTACTTAGTTCCCAGTATCATAACAGTCTTGAGCTGTCTTTTTGCCTAACTGGCCGCTGATCTTATAATCATTCTCGATGTCAAATGTGCTCTGCTCCATTGATTTCAACACAGTTTTGTTAGGGTACAAAAATATGGGTTAATAGCCTCAGCTGCGGAATTAGAGTTTATAGGACTCTTGTATGTAGGCAGTTGAAAAACACCAATTATTTTTCATAGGAATTTTTTTCATCTTAAAAAATTGCCAGTGAAAACAGCCTTCTTTGTTATCAATGAAAAATCAAACTGAGAAAATACCACAGCAATTAAAAAGTGTATTTTCACCTATTTCACTGTTCTGTAAGATTTTTTACTAAAAAAAAAGAAATAGGGAAACAGAACTGATCCCCTTTGCCCATTTTGCACAGAAAGTCTTGTTTTGAGTCAAATGATACCAGTTAGCTCTCCCAAATGCGGCAAGGGACTACTGTAGGGCAAAAATGGTCTGGACCATGGCTACATGGTGGAACAGTTTTAACTCTGCAGTTACTGAACCACGCTGCAGTGCTATGACTATGGAAAGCACCTGAGGCAAGCAAGAGTTCCTAAAATACCTTTCTGATGTCATGCAAGTCTTTTTTTTGGAGGCCTCTCATTAAGATCTGCCCGGGCCCTTTCTTGCTCAGATTGCAAGTTTGGGAGAAATCATAGTCCATGCTTGCTGCAATTTGGTCAGGAGATTATTTGGCTGAAAGTAATCCTTTCAGTGACACTCTGAAACCTTTGAGATCAAAGGTGCTGACTGAAGTTGGTTTTCACATTAAGATTACAACATTATTTGATGTCATAGTACTGTAGTCCCCAGAGAAGACACGAGTTGATTATGCAGTAATTCCAGGAGTGCCTCAAATCTCCTGGGAAGAGACAAATTCTACGAAACCAATTTTAAAGAAAGGACAATTGACCCTAGTGGCATTTTCTGTTGTTGATGGGTTGGGGTTTTTTTCAGGAAAACTGCAAGTCCTATTAAGATGCTTTGCAAATAATTGACTCTGACAGCCCATAGCTTCAACAAGCTCTCTGTTGGGGGTGGAGGAAAGTCTAGAGCAGGCTGAGGGCTAGATTGTGGATCACAGCCCTTGTGCTCTCATTTGAAAGGTACACTACAAAAACAGAGGCAATGAGCAGCTTACGAGCCTCCGGGGAGCACCGTACAGAGTTTTGTTGCAAATCTACAGCCAAGTTCATGCCACTGTGTGTGGCATGGGATATAGCTGCAAGGTTACAAATGGAGAAGGCTAGAAATGGGACTCTTAGTTGTTTGAGAACTAAATCACAACCTAGAAAGCCATGTACTTTTGCAGGTAGTGTTAGGTCAAGTTACAGCCCAGCAAAGGTTACAGGCTAGCAATGAAGACTTCCACGACAAGAACTGACATGCTGTGTGGCAAAAATTACTGATACGTGCTTTTCATTGTAAGATTTTCCTGCCCAGAGGAATGAAAATAACATTTCCCTGGCCTGTTGTGCAAGGAGGCAGGCACAACTTTCTCTACAGAAAAAGGTGAGTAAAACAGAAAGAACATTAAGCCCACAACCAGACTTTGTATATGGGTCTAGTGATATCCTCTTGGGCAGGCAGTCATAGAGCAATACCTCCCATTAGGAGACACATTCCTGTTTGTAAGTATGTATATTATATCTTATTTTTAAATGATGTTTAGATATCATTGTTAAAAAGAAAGCATTTCATCCATTTCTGCTTTATTTCTGGAGCTGATTTTATCATATATAGTTTTTAGGGCATAAACACAAATACGCACGTGACCTGGGGTAGGAAAATGGTACAAACAGTTTTTTGAAGTACAAAGCACAGTAAAATACCTAAGGGAGAAGAAAAGTGTGCCATGCATAGGTCGTTGTCATTCAAGAGTCAAGTGTTGTCTAATTATTTAGAGTTACTGATGTTAAAAATAACCAAACACAAATGGTGTATCTTTCCGAGATGCTGGGTCTGAAGTTCAGCCATAAGCAGAGACTGTGCATGGCAGATTCCTTGGTCAATGGGGCTGTAACTGTGTGCAAGGAGATGACCAACTTTACTGTTCCAGATCATGAACTGAAAAGAGATCTGTTTTCTCAAAGGATGGTCTGAGGCCGCCAAAACAACTCTTTCCCCAAGCAACGTGTGATATGAGACACCTAGCACCTGAATACTAGAAAAGAAGCTAATTGAACGCTTCCCAGAACATCCACAGATCCAGCATCTCAGGCTTTTGTAGAAATAATTGGAAAATGCAAATGTTTGTGAATGACATGAATTACATGTTATACAATCCTTAATTTTCTTTTGAGAAACAAATGTTATACTTTGAAAAAAGGAAGCACTGCCTCTGAAGGAGTATAAAAAGTATCAGGTGCTTTTGCACTTTAATATGCTGCTTCCAAAACCACACCCTATCAACTCTATTTTCCAAAAAGCAAGACTGTTTTGAGAAGCCAGTCAGTGAGTTACTAAAACCAAAGGGAGTTTGAGAAGCTCAGTGACTCAGTGCTACCACTCTTAGGTACATGTGGCCAATACCCACAGCAAAGACAGCGTCCGATGACGTTCTGCTGAACTCTGATACCTTTACTGTTACCATCCAATTCCGCAGAGCTAACTATGGACATAGAGAGTCAGGAAAAAAATCCTTATTTTTAATTTTATTTTTTTTTCCAGGGACAAAATTGCCACAACAACGGATTTGGACTTTTTATTTTGGTAGCAGTTGCCAAAATGTGTTGTCTCAGGATGATCTTATATGTGAGATGCGAGGCAGGAGAAGATAGCAGACAGACAGTTTTCCTAGAAAACATGGCATTAATCAAGCAGCAGAAGAAATAGAAACAAATTTCTTATATATTGTTGAGAAGTCTTTTGTTTGCAGATAGCTTTGGAAACTTTAACAATTCCCTAATGAGAGAGGGAATCGTTTGTGAGCAAGGAAGCTCACAGAAGAAGGAACTGTTGGGAGATACAGTTGAAACCCCAAAGAAATGCCTCCAAATAGCAACTGCTGGTGGAATATTAGGGAAAGACAAGAGCAGCAATCACTAGAAGAAAGTGGGGCACTGTGGCAAGATGTGCCAACTGTGAAAAACAGCATACATGACAACTCTCAGGACAAAGTTGCCGAGTAGTAAAAGCAGCAGAAGCAGTGGGCAGCTGATAGAAGGATCAACAACACAAGGCTTTAGCTAACAAGTAAGGTGTCGAGGTTGACATTGGCCCAAGGACACCATTTGAGGAGACAACATTTACACTTAGCAGGATGGAGACACATCACTAAAACCTTAGGGGAGAAGGATGGTCTCACATCCCCCTCCAAAGCATATGATACCAAACAGGTTTGAAAACAGTAGCGACTGTGGTCGTGTACTGAAACTGGGCAAACCAATGGACAAGGGAAATCACCACTAAAGACACTGCCCCTGCCATGTCGTTAAAGACAAGATGCAATGTTCAACAAGCAGCTTGGTGAAAGCAGCACTGGGTGCCAAAAGAAAGTTTGGAGAAAGCGCAACATAGTGAGTCTGGGAGCCAAAGCATAGATGTATTTATAGTGGTCTCAGGGACTGCTCTTTTCGTAGCCAAAAGGGATTTGTTTGGTCTATTTGATTTGCACTTGAAAATGATGGAGCCCTCTCCTATTATTACACAGCATGTGGCATGTGAAACAAACATGAAATAGAGTATTTAAATATAAGCATTTTGAACAATACATGCACTTTGTTGTGCCGAAACTGGCACTCTGTCAACGTGTTCATTTTAAGCCAGTGATCAGGGAGTTTTGAAGAACAAAAAGAAAAAAAAAAGGTCTTAGGGGTTATTTTAGTTCTGCCCCAAACATCCTATCACCACGTACATCCACTGCATTCAGTTTTCAGATGAGCTGCCTGGTTCCTCTCCAGACACCAAGACCTTTGTCATCAGAATAATTCAGGACTGTGGACAAATCTTTTCTTGGTCACTTTTTTGCAACCCTGCTGAAATGTATTGGGGTGAACAGCCATTTCAGAAAAAAGGATAAAATTGACCTTGTCTGTTTATAAAGCAGACTAAATTGTGCTTTGCTATCTCCGCTTTTTTCTGCGGCTTCTTTCCTAACCTTATTTCTCCCCAGCTGCCCACCCTTATGTGGATTTTCCTTGGAGATCATATTGTGGAATCAAAGCACTGGATAATTCACTTTTCCTCAGAAATTTCTACATCCAAGTGTTGAGAAAGGTTTTTTTGGTGACATGTACAGTGGAATAAAAATCATATATTGCTGATGGGGAAATTTTTTTACCTGCTGGCACCAAGAGATGTTTGCAGAGACTGACACTGTCTGAATACTTATCTTTTACTGCAGGTACTGCCTTGAAAAGTCTTGATTTTGTGTCAGCTTTGATTAGGAATGGCCTGTCTCTCTTACATGAGACTTTGTGGCAGGTTCTCTATCTTTTCACCATGCTTGCTGTAGGTGTTCTCAAAAACTGGTGGCTATGATCATATCTTCCCTTATTCTCACTGGTAACCTCGATGAAAACATCCCTCTTGTATTTTGCAAGGCACCAAGGAAAACACTCATATTGTGCTTAATGACTGCTGATGGAAGCATAATATTCTACAGGGAATAAAATCCAGTCCCTTGATTAAAAAACATTTTATTGGGATGTTCCCACAAAACTTCTTTCTGTTGTACAGGAAAGAGCAATGCTTAAGACAAGTCCTCCCATCAGCTTGCCTTCAGCAGTACCTACTAAGTTAACTCATCAAAGACATTTCCCAGGAAAGTGTTAATGTAACAGAACAATGACAGACATGTGGGATCATTATAGAACTAGTCACACCACTCCTTAGTAGCAATGGATTGATGGCTTTCAGGACATGATGCAAAATGCAGTTGCTCTTTCCTCAGGCTACTAGAGACCAGGAAAGATAGAGTGATGACTGTTGTTGGATGTGATTAGACATCTCTTGTTTATCTTTCTGGCTGCTTTTTCTTGTTATGAAGATAGCAGCAAAATTGCTAGTTTAAATGTCTGTCAAGAGCAGCTAGAGGCAAGGACTTTCCCCAGAGGTGAGGCAATAGTCAAGAAATAATAAATATCCAGTTTTTGGCTATGATGCACAACACAAAAGTAAAAAACATGGGATGTGTTGCACATCTAGTCATTCTATTTCAGATTTACCTATCGATGCCTTTGCTTGTTTGTTTAAGTCACTCTTCCAGAAATGAAATATATGAGAGGGCTGATAATTGAATTTACCTCTCTGCCTCTGCGAGCTGCCTAGAGTGTCCCAGTAGCCAAATTACTTGTAAATGTGTGTGGTTGGGAGAGCTGGCCAGATAACTAGCAGAAACTGATCAGTCAGTTAAGGGTGCGTAAGTAGATGGGATACCATGAAGTTATTTACAGCTGTATTTACACTGATCTCCCTGCCCTGGCATTTAAGTCTCCAAATATGTTCAGTGTCCAAATCATCTGATGGGTAGCAGATGGGTAAATCTGCCATGATGGGGCTGTGCCCATCAATGACTCTGAAAACAACCTAGTCAAAAGAACTGCCTGGCTGTGGTCGTTCTGGCTTGCACACAGATTTGTACCAAGCACACAGATTTGTACCAAGCACAGAGATTTGTACCAGGCTCAGAGGTGTTTGCCCTCCCCAATATGATTGTGGCAGTTTGCATGTGGTGACTCAGTAGCCTTTTCTACTTTCTCCTCCAAATGAATTCTTCAGAAACCACACTAATGACTTAATGCAAACCACATCCTGAGGCTGTTTTCTTCAGCTAGGGAGAAGGTGAAATTTAGTATTAGCAGCCCTGACAAAACTTCAATTTTATTGAGTTTTGCTAGAGGAGGGAGGGTGGGGGTAACACAATCAGCTGAGCTGTGCTCTTCAACTTGTTACAGGAGGTTAGAGTGCAACACGAGGGATTGGACTGGCATCTCTCAGACAGATGAAGCCATATGTCAAAGGAGTCACTATGGGAACAGAACTATGATATGGACATAAATATTCTTCTGAAGCAGCTGTTTTGCCCTTAGCAAAGTGCTGTGTGTGGTTTTGAGCCCGACCTTGCTTCTGCTTATTCCAGGCAACACACCTCTGGATTTTATTTATAGTTAAAATCATATTCCTTGCTGGAGAGGATAGATGGAGGCAACAGGGCAGTTCTCCATGTTTGCGTTTAGAAACGGTATCCATTGCCTTGAGACATCATTAAAAGGAGCACAAGGGCTCAGGCCATGGCTTTCCAGAAGATGTAGGCACTGCCTTTAGCAGTACTTTTTAGCATGTAGATATTCCCACGAGTTCAGTTCTTTGTACTTATATACATCATTTCAACTTTCAAAGGGATCATTAATGTGCCCTAATTAGCCTCTGAAATAAGAAGGCCACAGAGAGCATCCCTCAGAGCCAGGATAACACCGAACTACAGGTGCTGTAGAACTCATTGTGCTCACCCATGGTGTGACGTGGGGCCCCCATTAGTCTCTGCTCTTGCTCTGGGGAAGTCATGAGAACCAGCTGGTGACTTCCATGACTTCCAACGCAGCAGGACTTCCTGGGAACAGTTGGAAAACACAGCTCTGGGGAAACTGGTGGAAGCAGCAGTGGCAGACGGGCTTCGCTTGTGCCCATCCTGGCAGAGGGGTTGAACTAGATGACCTTTAAAGGCCCCTTCCAACACAAACTATTCTATGCTTCTATGATTGAAGCATTGGATATGGAAAATCAGAATGTATGTAACTGTGTTCCTAAAAGGTAACTAAGATATGAAATGAAACCTAAGAGATTGGCTGTAATAATTGCAAATAATTGTCAGGCCAAATTCAGTTCCTATAAACTTACAGGAAAGCAATGGACAAAATGGAAATGTGGAAGTCCTAGCTTGGCAACTGTTTGGCAGTGATAGCCATCAGAAGTCATAATTTATTTTCTAAATGCTAGCACCTCACGCTGCAGAACAGTAAATCTGCACCAGAGTCCCCTGCTACGCAGCCAAGAGCAGCAATTAAACCTTATGTTCAAAGCCCACTTTAAATGTTCTTTATAAGCATTATGAAGATATTACAGGCAAAACCACTACATAAGATTATGAACATCCTTTTATTCTACAATTCTTTTTGTAGCATAATCACTTGCCCTCTATTATAATTTTACTCATCTCATTTTGGATTGTAAAATTAGCAGACACAGTAAAAAATTCCTACTTACGTATGGGATATCATAATAGTGCATGCGATCGACAGTTTCCTTTAAAGCATCAATGTTGCCGTAACCCCAACGGGAGAGATGAAATCCAAGAGACCAGTAGGCAGGCATGTGTGGGCGTCCAATGGCCTACAGCAGGAGTGAGGAATACAGAAATACAAAGGTGAGGTGAAGAGAAGTTATTTGGAAACACCAGGAGAAGCTCCCAGGTCCCAGGGAGACCAGGGCATTACGCACCCATGAAATACCCTTTCCTTTCTCAGAACAGCTCACTGTACAATATGTTTGGCTTCAAAAAAGCACTTCTCCTGGTGGACCCTTGTCCTTAGCAGAGTCTCTGAGTGACACTCACACTTACCATCACTTCTAAGAACACCCCAGTGGAAGACACGGTGTATAAAATCCAGGCTAAAGTTAAATGAGGGTCTCGCTGAGGTCTCAGCCTTCACACAGTAGCATGTGCCTTCGCTCGCACAGCACACACCAGCAGAAACCCAGCATGGAGTCTTGTACCACCTGCCCCACACCAAGTCTACAAACCCTTTGGTCAACAGAGCCAAGTCTCCAATGCTACACAGCAACTTCAGATTTGCTAATTTCTCTTGCTGCACCCGGCTGAACTAATTCATCAAGGGTCTGATGTTTGAGATCTCTGAAGTTTTAATTATATTTACACACCACCCTGATGAAATTCAGTTACTTATGACTGACTGCTTTTATTGCTGGCCCACATCATTGTGTTGCCAGGCATTGACAAACCTCTTCAAAGTCAGAGTTACTGTTTGGTCTCAAAATTCTCAACTGAAACATGAGGTAATGAGTTAAATATGATTTTATAAATATTTGATTTCCACTGGCTCCACATAATCCAGCTGCAAATTGCACAAAGAAACTCTATTGAGAGCACAGGGGAGCGAGGCATCCTGTTCTGCTTCCCCCGGTGAGAGCTGCTCTGGCAACCTGGGACAAGCAGCGAGCAACACCGGTGTGTCTGTTCTAGAAATAAGATGAAATCTGGCATTGTGTCATTAGAACACACTGGTGTTTTCTGGGAGACATCTCTTGAGATCCTTACTCCAGTTTTTAACAGTTAGATCCCATGAAATTAACCTTTGTTCAATATTCCTGACATCGAATACATGGAAATCAAGTGGCTAGTAAGCACCATGACTTATTTAATCAGTTGCAGCTATTGACTCCCTTTGGATAAATAACTGTTCCTCCCCTATTTCTTCATGGACCTCCAGAGTTAGGTAATTAGGCTAAGAAGTGAAAAAGAACAAAACTTGCATATTGGCAGCTGACCTCCATGTACTTTAATTAAATAAAAAGAAGGCACTCCTGGCACTCTGTATCTATTGCATCTGGAGATCCCAATGCATAAAGGCACATCTTCCTAAGGGATTTTCTCCGGTAAGAGCCTGACCTGGGAAAGTAACATTGAACTTGATATTGCTCTAAAACACGTCATGGATGCTAGAGTTGTTGGAATGTGCAAACTGTCAGAAAAACTGGCAGATGCAGAAGAGAAGCAGGAAAAAGCAGAGGACATTTTAATGCACCTGAGCTGGGGGAACACACAGAACAAATTGCTTCCAAACAAGAATGACTTGTGGACAAAGAGGCAAAATTCAAGCATTAAGCAGTACAATTTTGGCTACACAGAGTGCTTTTGCTTGTTGGGATGTTTCTATCTCACCTAAGAAAAAGCAGGGTGAGGCCAGAAAAATTGGTGAAGTTAATGGTTTGAGTCCATCTGGGAGGGATGCTCCAGCTGAGCAGCACAGCTACCCCATGTGCCAGCTACTCATCCCATTCCACCAGACTTAACCCTCCTCAATACCTACTTCACCTCCAACTTAACTGGAAACTAAGACCTTCAGAGGAAGCAAGAGCAGATGAAGATGGCACACTACCATGCAGGGGGAGGCTGGTGGGCAAAGACACACTGTTGACACTATGGTGCAGTCTCATCTGGTTACACATGTCATTAGTTATTTCCAGTTTGTGTGGACACATCCAATCCCCCAGACCAGACTTTAAGCTCTGCTGAGGTTTCTTGTGGAGAGCTGAATAGGACGCAATGGCTCGGGATGGTCTCCTAGACACTTTGTGAGCAGGCACCAAAGTGTCCAGCAGAGCACAGCAAGCCTTAGGGCAAGAAGTTTGCTTTTCTGACACAACCACACTCACGATATTAAGAATAAATTAATCTCAGGGAGCAGAAAAGCTTGTTTTAGACCAGCCAAAGCTGCAAGATGAGCTCTGTGAACCCCATCACTTTGTGCTTCTAAAACAGATGCACATTTTGCCCTTGCTTTCTCTACTGTAAACAGAGTGACCTCTACAAACAAAAGAAATCCCTAATGAAATAAACTAGTTTGTGCACATGCTTCTTCCCTTTGACTTGAGGAAGAGTGAAAACAAGCTGATAAATATTCATCCTGTGGCTGAACGCAGAGCCCTGTGCCTCCGCAGGATGACTGAGAGGCATCCACTGCCTCTCCTCGAGCAGGCTGGGAAACGGGAACCACCATGGGGGTGACCAGCCTGGGCAGAGGCAAAGGGAACCACTGGGCAGCTCCAGGTCCTGCAACACCCCAGTCACTCTTGGCTGGGGAGGACAGTCAGCCCAGCACATCACTGATACAACATGGTTCAAGAGCTGGATGGGGATTTGGCTTCTGTCCCCCACATCCTATCAAGCACCCAGGTGGACACCGGCGAGGCTGGAGGGGGAACTTTCCACCGATGCGTGTGACAAGGTCTTTACCAAACAGCACATCCTGGGGGTTTGCTGAGGTTTGGTGCTGTCTTGCCTGCGGACTTAAGAGCTGTCCCACAGCAAGGCAATATTTTGTGACAGCATCCATTGAGAAGTTTGGGATTACAGCTGAACCCACTGAAGAAAATGCACCTTGCAAGCAAGATATTAAGTTTTAAAGCAATTAGTTCCCCAGGTTTACCAGGCTGGCACATCTATGGTGAGCTTAATTGAAATCAGTAGAACATTTTAAGAGAAAGGATGAAAACAGGGCAGCTGGGAAAACAAATGTTCTTTTTTCTAGTTATGCTGCGGACTCTCTCTAATGGATCCCCCTGAAGCTTCCTGATAAAGTAACTGACATATGGTACCTACTCACAGATGGATCAGCAGAGGCAGGGATGTAATTTTGCAAACTTGAAAACTCATGTTGGATTTGATATATATTTAGGATCTAGTTAATTCATATCGATTGCATTCTGCATACAAATGATCATAAAATGCAGTAGACAGAGAAAGCCAGCTTGGCAAAATTGACTCCCATAGAATCAGAAAAGGTAAATGAGGTATGGCAGGGGAACTGAAGAAGGAAAACATGAGAAATGCAGAAACAGCAAACATATGGGGTATCCAAGCTGAGAAAAAAAATGGGAAGATATGGTAGTGCAGAAGCAGAAATAAAAATAGATCCTATTTTCTGTTCCACAATTCCTCCTGCACTTGGTTCTTAAATAACTCCTGGTGTTGTTTAATAAATTCTCTGTTAGTTTTTATAAGTTTACATAACTTGGCATTATGTAATTTTTTTCCCACTTTTTTCAGATACACCTGAGAGCTGATGAATCTAGGAGGTAATCTGGAAGCATTTTGCAATAAGAACAAAGTTCGGTGAGAACATGTATATTTAATAGCTAAAATTACGTGCAGGGAGCAGGTGATCTGTACTCACTTTCCAAGTATTGCATTATTGGAAAAAAAACCTTTATTACTATGAGCATCAAAGATATCAATTAAGTTAAAATGCTATATAGTAAATCAGGATCCTATTCTGACCGAAGATTTTGATGCAAGAGGAACAGCTGAAGAGTTATGTGCTTGTAGATCATAGAGGCTGTAAAGAAAGATACTCTTTCTCATGCTTGCAAAGGAGCTGAGATCTCCAGCAATGCAGGTACAGGGGCTCAACATGAAAGATTGCTAATCTTGCACCCTAATTAGCCGTACAAAATGACTATTGAAGCTTGATATTTGTTGAAACTTCCTTTCTTTAAGGAACAGCTGTAGGAGGAAACTGTAAAAATGCAAGTGGGCTAAGGCTTGGATTTAGACACAGAAATAGTGTGTTTGGATAGTCACACAGTGGCTAAATTGCACTCATGCTCCTATGGCCCAGATCTCACGGGCAGGTGAGTGCTGTGGGCATCTAGTCAGGCAGGGGGTAACCTTCATTCAAAGTCTATGCACAGAAGCTGAACTTTGTTTTAGGAGAGCAAGAAGATACTGCAACTGCTGAACCATTAAAAAGATGCTCACAACCTCAGGTGTCTAAAAATTGTAAGGACTTTCAGTGCCGAGGTCTTCAAACCTCGTTCTTTGCTGCACAAACAGTTACAAGCTGCTTAGTTTTTCTTGAAGTGGGGGAGAGGGGGACAGACACATGAATTCAACTGCAAGACTCTCACTGAATAATATGTGATAAACTGTAGGTACAAGCAGGCTGCCTATGTTAGCTCTCAAGTAGGAGGCTGGACTGGAAACCTCCTAAGATCCCTTCCACCCAAAACTGTCCTACAGTTCCGTAAGGAGCAAGTAAACCAGAAATTTGCTCTCAAAATAGAATTAGGAGACATGCAGTATTCTCTCTTAAAGCTTGTCATTAGATAATTTTTGATAAAATAACAAATTCGTGGCCTTCACCCAACAGGTGCTAAACATCCTGAATGTCATGTTATGGAGCTCATATCCTACTGCTGCACACTGTTACTCTGTCCTGAAAGACCACCAGTGGACGCAGCAATGATGATGTGGTATTAGGTCTGGCTGTAGAGCCTGAGCAGGTTCAGCTCAAGGGCTGAGCTCTTTAATTTCTTACTGCTTTTCCCCATCCTCCTGCAAACCAAGTTACTTGCCATAAAAGGTGAGATTTGCATTGTATAACCCTTCTGCACACCAGACCTCTGCTGTAGTAGGAGAAAAGTGTAATTACTCCATGCTCCTCTTTTGCAGATGGGGAGATGGGGCAGGTGAGCTTAGCCAAGGACAGGCAGGAAGACTGGGAAGAACCTGGGGCTGTGCTCTGAATGTCACCCTGATGTCCATGGGGCTGTTCTCATGAGCAGAGGAGGTCTTGTCCACTCCGCTTTCCAGCTGAGACTTCATCATCCGAAGCTCCTCTCCCACCTCAGCTGTGTCATAGTATGTCTCTGTTGAAGCCACCATCCTGGAGTTCACTGTGAATAGGTTTTCCTGGACTTTTGCAACAAGCTGGGAACGTGCACATGGCTATATGCACTAGAGCACAGCTGCTCTGTGGCAGCCTCCGCTGGCTGCCCTCCCTCAGACAGGGTGCTGTGGGTCAGCCATGCCCTGGGAACACAGCCCTCATTTCCGACCAGCCTTTTCCTTATCTAAATACCCTCAGGGCTCAGCAGTATGGTGTTGTGGAATAGGGGCAGTAGAACAGGAGAAGCAGTTAAATGCAAAGATAAATTTCTGTTTAACTAAACTTCTTCGGTGGGAGTTCTCAGGGTGATTGAGCAGGCCATGAAAGCCCTCTGGATGTGCTCAGGCACATTGTACTGCCCCTCTGCTTTTGTGAATGCCATCAGGATCAATGGAAAAACCAACATAAGAAAAGTCTGAAAAACTTTACCTTGCCAGATATGTCACACTGGGCTTCCAACTATGCAAGGTAAAAAAAGAGGGAGGGCAATCCATATTTCACTCAGTGGGGCCAGTTTTCCTGGTTTTATTGTCCCTGTATTTCTAGATTACAAAAGCTGAGACACAAAACAACAGAGGATGCGCTGTTAGGATGGCTGTTCGCACTCCGTAGTTCTCTGAATTGAGACGCCTCCTGCTATAAAACTTGAAGTCTACCAACCCCAAAGCAACTCTTTGCTGCTATTACTCACTTATTACTGCAAAATTGCTCAGCAATGTCACTGGAGGTCCAGGGCTGGCTGGGTTATGCACAGCACTATATGAGCCTGCTGCGAGGGATGGAGTCTGTCGGGAGGAGCTGCCAGCCTGAGCAGACCGCCCTGTCCCAGGGAGGATGGAGAGCTGGCCAGCCGCCCGCTCGGTGCAGGCAGACCCTGGTGGGGGTTAGCTGCATGCTAGGCTGCAGCTGCCAAATTGTCCACTGGGCAGAACATCCCCACTCTAGGAGTTGTCTGAGATCAGTGGAATTAATTATTTATTGTAAATGCCCTTACCTCTACCTTTTAAGTCGCTAGAGGAGAAGTCTAACTTTTACATGGCTGATGGCAATTGAGATGAGTCTTTCCCAAAGTGAAGACACTCAACATCAGACAGGAAAATTGTCAAGGATTTAGGATGAGGGGTGTTTTGAGTCCTGGTTTGCCAGCTAATCCACAGAACTACTTTTCTTCTCCAGTTCATGAGAATCTAATATGTCACCAGTCCTTGCCTTATCCAGACATTTAATGAATGTACTACCCTTGGGTGGAAGAGAGTTGGGACACAGCATCCCTCTTCCTGTCCCCCAGCTCTCATGCTTCTTTGTACAAAGCACATTATTTTCTAGAAACATCAGTCCTCTTTCTTTCATCCTGTGAAAAAATGCTACTCTTGCACTTTTTTTTTTTGCATTCTATGAATAAAGTTACCAATTTATGAGATACACATAGCAGTCAGACCAGGAAATGGGAAACATACTGTTATTAATTTGGGTCCACATAAATCTTTCTTTGTTAGAGAAGAAACAGATCAACTATTTTTAGAATATGTTCATTCTTTTATTTTGTCTGACAAGCATTACCAATGTGAATCTCAGAGAAAAAGTAATTTATTACATTCAGACTTTTGTGTGATGAGGGGGTCTATCAGGTGCCACAGCAAACAAGTGTGTTCTCTATGCAGCATATTCAAATTCCTCCAGTACTAGTTCTCCCTCCCCAAAGCATGAATAGTGGGAGCTATACCACAAAGACCGAGCCTAGAGCTGTCTTAGCTGTTCCTGAGGAGAAACTCTGTCCACTTCTTTGTGCGTTTGTTTTTTTCCTTTGTAGTTCCTCTGTCAGCCTCTTTACCCCACTGACCCTGAGCAAATTTGTCAGAGCAAAATGGTCATCCAGTTTTACAGGCTTGGGCAAAGTAAGTAATGCAGGACTAGAAACAGAGAAGCAAAACACTGGACTATAAATTGCAATTTCCCAGAAGCTAAACTCAGGGAGAGGCAGGAATTGAAACACTAATGCAATATGAAAAGAGGCATGCCATTTAAATCAGCATTGTAAAGGTAAGACACTTCCCTGCAAAGACACTTCGCACTATGATGTCACAATGACACTTCGCAGCGAAGACACTTGGC
>JAOXNG010000026.1:19724010-19737536 GCA_028566535.1 Scolopax minor | reverse complement strand
CAAGTACCTCTAAGAGGAATGATTGAAATACATGTTTTCAAGAACAAAGGATAAACCTCCATGCTGGTTAGTGAACAATAAAGGAAGTTGGCAGATAAGATGCTATTAGAAAAAGGTGAAGGTAAGCTCTTCCTTTGGAGAGTTGAGCTAGGAGCATGTTTGAGATTTGAAAAAAAAAATTATGTAGGAAAAGAGAAGGTAATCTACAGAGAGGATTTATTTTGGGTTTAGTATTTTAAATTCCTTCCATACATGAAGAAAGGTGGGGACTTCTTCAGAAAGGGGGAAAGGCTAAACCCAGGAATAATCAACAAGGGACAGAGACCTAAGAAATTACTGGTAGAAATGCATAAAAGGCCAGATTAAAAGAAAAAAAAATATTACTTGGCTAGGTGAGGACATTATAGAGTTTAAAACACATGATTGGAGAAAACATTTCATTGCCACTCAGGGAGTCTTATCTCTGACTTCAAATGCCTTCCTTTCCCATCCCCAAATATCACAGAGCACGTGCCTGCATTTTGAGGTAAACGCAGCCTACTCCAAGTTCCACAGACAACTTCCAAAACTATTGTGCTGCAGCTGAACGAGGTAGATGTGTTTCCATTAAACTCTGCACAGTATGGTCCCCATTTCCCCTGGGGAGTTTTCCTTAATATATGGTTTCAATTTCAAAACAGCATCACTTTAGGGATCTATTCTGCCTTTATTCATGCAGACCAAGAGATAATATATCTATCTGCTGATAGCAGCTTTAATCAAAAAAGAATATTTTCAATACAAAACTAAACAATTAATTTCACACTTTTGAGAACAGGTACATTACACCTTTGTCATAGGTCTCGGGAGCTGCTAGGCTTTAAAACTGATAAATAGGGTGTCCTTGTATTCTTTAACCATCCCCCAGGAAAAGTAGTTTGTAAAATAGTAAAATTGCTCAGGCACAAATATTTATCACAGATCGAATAAGATTTTATATGCCTTGTAACTACAATATTACATGTTTTATGCCTCTTCAATCTTTGGTTTAGAGAACATCCAGTTTCTTCAGTATAGATAATTTCACAACAAATGGAGATCTGTAAACAATATTTTGTTACAGTCCCATGGATAGTAGGTGCTGTTATTTTCCCTGCAGTTTCAATGAAGCTTTATTCTTCTTGAACACGCATTGTTCATGTTCTAAAAATCCCTGGCACAGAAGGCATAATTGTCTTTATTTTATTGGATTTGTCAGGTTTACACAGCTTTCAGTCCATTAGAGCTTAGACAACATTAGGCAGGCATATACACTTAATTTTAAGTACATGGCTAGTTTGCCTCATTCCGTAGGTGCTGCTGTGTAGAACAGAACAGCTTGTCCTTCTTTAAAAATACAGCTCAGTATCACAAAACTAAGGCATGCATAAAGTTGTGCTCCATCCTGCCCCTTTGATATAAAGGCAGTTAATGAAGGCAGTAAATATTGCAGCTGTAGGCACACAGCTGCCCAGGAGCCAGGTTGCTCCATATGAATCAGTGCAAATCACTCGTTATTGTCTGGGAAGCTCACTTGAGTAGTGATATAACTGTTGGAGTTGGGACTCATAGATCCCAGCCCTGGGCTGGGGCAGAGAGGTTCTACAACCACCATGCCAAAGCTGTATCCCTGCTGAGAGCAACCTCAGCTCCACAAAGCTGCTGTGGGTTGACATGGCGTTTCAGCCCTCAATGCAGGCTGGAGGTACCTGCAAGAGAGGGGCACCAAGCAGCCACCGCTGCATCTCCTGCTGTGTCAGCACGAACAGGGATCTGGAGATGGGAACTAATTTGATTGGCAAATACATCCAGGGCCTTCAGGACAGCAGGGTGGGGGAATGAAGCAACTGCTGGAGCAGCTCTGCTGCTGGCCACCCAGCGTGGACTAACATGGCACATCCACCACGCCGCTGAGGCAGCTGCTGCATCCCTTCTATAACAGCAGGGGGGAAAGCATTGTCCACGTTGCCCCATGAAAGCAGGCTGATGCTTGACATTGCCAAATTGCCATCTTCTTCTTCCCTGATTTTTCCTTAGAGTTTTATACCTTTTTCAAGGCTGTGTTTCTCCTTTTCAGTGCTTGGACCTGCTGACTGTCCCCTTTCTCACATCTTGCATGTCTTAGCTCATGGACTTTCTGACATCTTAATGGCAGTTAGTGAAATCAGACAAAGACACACAGCTGCACTGCACCAAACGGGGCTCGGATCAGCCAGCTGAAACCTGGGCTGAGGGTTGGAGATCTCTGCTTCTTGATTCACCCCCCCAACCTCAGTCACCGCCACCTGCGCTGTGGCACTAGCCATGGTAACGTCCAGCTTCGGCTCCCTCCCCACTTCCATGGCCCCTCTCTGCTTCAGCAGACCCAACAGAGCTCTCCTCCACTTCGGCTAGGAACAGAGCTATTTTCAGCCCAAATGACCTTTGTTTTATAACAAAGGAATAACAAGTAGCGTTTCCTTGGGTGAAGGTATCTTAACTGCCTCTGACAGTTTGTGCTGAGCAGGTCGTAAATAGGCACCGCAGCCCGTAGGCAAAGGCCCCGGCTATATCTGACAAAGACAGAGGACACAAACCAAGCCAAGGCTGAGGCAGGCAACAGATTGCCCTGCTGCTGACGGGAGCCAAGCAGGGCCTTGACTGATATGCCCTGGTTGCTACAGAGCGGAAGAGCATCCCCTCTCTGGCAGGGCACACAGCAGCCTTGAGCCCCTGCTACCAGCCCTGTGGCAAGAGATATTTTTCCTTTATGTGTGTTTGACTTTCTTGGAAGCAGGAACAGCATTTGAGCAGGGGTCAGTGTGCCTGGGTAGCAGGGAGCCCTAACACAGCAAGCTGCAGCTTAGTTGAACCTCCCACAGAGACACGTTCTGCATTATTATTTAAAAAGATGGCACACTCAGGGTATTTCTAAAATAATTTAGAATCATTAATTCCCTTGTATAGCATCCATTAACTGCAGCCTATTATAATAAATAAGTGGTATAATTATCAGGCTAATTGTCCAAAAAAGCTAAAACAGACATTCTAATGAATATTTCTGCTGCTGTCTTAGCCGTAATGCTCTGTCTGGAGCTTTATTTAAAGACAGAAAAATACTCTAGAATTGTCAACAGATGAGCAATCGTGGAGGTACTCAGCTCCCTGTCTGATGTCAGCTGGCAAGGATTGCTCACCTTCCCCCTCCCTACTAAAATTAGTCATGAAGCTCTCAGTGACTTCAGTGAAAGTAATCTCAGCCTTCAAACACTTAAAAGCCTCATCTTTCAATACGCTGATAAACTTAAAAAGGTATAAGGAGGCCAAAAAATGACAGAAAGGATAATTTGAATTTTAAAAAATGTGAGGATTTTTCTTTAAGAAAATATAACAAAAATGAAGATTCTTTCTTTCCTAGGGGAAAATATAATATTAAAACCTTCTCTGTCCATCCACAACTTTTTCTTCTTATTTAAAAGCAGTGCCCATACCATCCACACACCCATACAATGAACACTTTATGTGAATATTGCCACTGGATCCATAAGATAAATTAGTGTGAAAATAGCAGTC
Source organism: Scolopax minor (assembly GCA_028566535.1). Lineage (NCBI taxonomy): Eukaryota > Metazoa > Chordata > Aves > Charadriiformes > Scolopacidae > Scolopax > Scolopax minor. The sequence continues at coordinate 19,733,966 of JAOXNG010000026.1, read as the reverse complement.
TTCTGTTGGACAGGTTTTGTGGCAAATTATGATGTTGCCCAAAATCTCTATTTAGATGGAAACAAAACACCAAAGGGCTGCCCCAGCAGCCTCCATCTATGCCATCTACTCCTCTGTGCCATCTACTCCAACTATGCCATCTATGGAGGTGACTGCACAGCCAAGAGGTCAGGCACACGTTAGCTCAAAAATAATCCTAGAGAGGCTCCTGTTTTACTATTTGCAAAAGCAGATGGGATTACCATCCATCAAATTAAATTTACTGAAAATCTGAGGAGCTGAACCTTGATAGTTCCTGTGTATGAGGCCTTCTTCAGACCTGCCAGCTGAGGTAGAGAAGACAGCCTACACGTAATGACGGGCATGGAAACAAATGGGGATCCTGTTACAGCAATGTTTTTGAAGGGAAGGAAAACCTCATCTAAATGTAGTCCTGATTTCTATGTCTCTTCAACTCTGATATTTCAAGAACATACACATTCATATAGCCAAATCCTCTTGTGTACCATTGGGCAGAAAACCAAGACTGAGAGGTTTTGCAAAGCCTGTTTTCACCATTATGTTCCTTCCTCAACCCAGACATGAAGATGGCCAAAGTGAAACTGAAGACTTCAGAGGAACTCCCAGGTCAAAAGAGTCAAATCTATGCATTCAAATGAAACACCATAATGAGTGTTAACCAGAAATGCACTATTCAAATAAAAAGATTTTTTTTCAATGTAGGTAACTTGCAGTCAATTAAAATTTGCACAGCATTTCCCAGTTTAATACCTGGATTTCTTTTAGAGCTTGCTCTCATTTAGAAGACTGGGTTCTGCTTATTTTTTTTTTTTTTAATTACATATTGGATGGGATAAAGGACTTCAGTAGTGTCTCATCATCATCAGGGGCACTGAACTAATAGGCAAGATCACTGCCCACCCTGCTTATATTTTTAGTAGGTTGGATTTTGTTTGACAGTACATAACGTTGTTCCCAGCTCCTTGGCTGATTGCTTGACCCGGTTTCTAACCCAAGTCACCTTCCTGTGTCTCTCTCAAGCTGAGCAATGAGGACGGTGTGCTCTGGGGCATCTACTCACACCCCATGATCCATTTTATCAGGCATGTACATTGCAACCAGTCATCTAAATAAACATTTACTGCAGAGATTTAACCAGAAACTGCTCATATTTGTTTCCATATCGACCAATCTCAAGACTAGTTACTTGGAGATGTTATGAATACCCCATTTTGGAGGCAGAGATTTAGGTCAGTGTGCTTCCTGGGCTGGATGTGTGACCATCCTTGAATGAGCGTAGCCTGTACATAAGCTCCTAAACAATCTTGTTCCTCTGCATGACATGAGTATTGCACAGGGAAACCTCATGCTTTTGGGTTGTTTTAGGCTGGTTTTAGGTTTTGGGTTTTTTTTTATTTTCTTTTCTTTTTCCTTTCCCTCATTTAACTGAAAGTCAGGGTACTGTGGGGAAGGCTGGGGATTGAAACTGAAGCCAGGACAAGCCAAGAGGGCAAATCGCAGTGTGCCAGGGTACATTAGAGGACTAACTGGCAGGGCAGGCAGTTTCTCTAGCTTTCATAGCTAAGGCTAATGGAAACAGCATCAAAACTGTTAAGCTGCACATTATTAATTTGTAAATGTTGCTAGTAGTTACACTGAGACCTTCTCATCACCCTCTATATTTTTAATACCTTCTGGCAGTTTGATCACTCTCTTGACCTTTGCAGACAGAAAAAACAATACTCAGAATAAGAAATCATTACATGGTTTTCAACAGGCATTGATAAAAATAAGGTGTTTACAAAACAAAGACATTAAGAAGTTCCTAAAATTTTCTCCATGGAAAGCAGAATTCTTTTAACAGGAGAGGAATGTCCATTTCACAAACTTCCTGAACCTGCCAGAATTTCACTGTAACATTGGATATTGTTAAGCTGAGATCTCTTGGCCCAAATCAATAAATGGCGATATTGAATAGATGCATCTCAGGGGAAAATCCAGCGTCTCAGATAATAAATAACAGGAGAAAAAAAAAAGATTAAAAATAATTGAGGACAATACCACAGCTTTACTCTTCCACTTCCTTACTATCCCAAGAAAACCAGGAGAAAGTTATCCCTCATGCAGTTCTGAAAACTAATTTAAGGTAGCAATCACACCCACAGTTTAATCAGCAATGTACTTCACTGAGCATTGCCAAGGTGGATGCAGACCCCAAGCTTTTGCTGAGATAATTCACTGCTGCATTACTCTGTTTTTATCCTTTCTACCTCCATTGATTTCAGCATAAAACTGGAATAAGGCAAGGATGACTCAGACCTGCTGCTTTTGTTTCAAAGGAGAATGCATGGAGACATCTAGAGCAGTAGACGGTTCACTTAGTAAAGTGAATTTAAACTCCTCCTGTCCTTGGAGAAAAACATTGATTAAAAAATAAGACTTCTGGAGAACTCTGATCAGAGAGCATAGCTTAATGGATGAAAACCCATACCTTTCATAAATAGATTAAATGCAGTCTTTAGAAGGAAACGTGCAATCTCTTTCAGACATGATGACACAGCACAATCACAGCTAGATGACGGCAAGAACCTGACATTTTAAGTGTCAGAATAGGGATGGTTTTAAAGCTGAAATTGACATTAAGAGGCTTCAGAGCTGCAGCAGCATTTTAGGATCTCCAAGAAGTTGTTAAAAGGGTATTTGAAGATTCGTGTTTCACGGCTCTGTTGCCCTTCATTGCATTGCATTAATTCAGGACTTCCACTGTCATTTTCATGGATTTTTAGAATCATAAAATCATAGAATTGTTTTGTTTGGAAGAGACCTTTAGGATCATCAAATTCAACTTGTCAGGAGTACCAGGAGAGAAATATTTTCTAATTTATGCTTAGAAAATTGTTCTTTGCTAAGAACAGATCAGAAAAGACCATCTCTTACCCCTGTCTCTCTCTATTGCTGAGGGTAGCAAAGCAACATCTCTTAATTCCTGTCATCTCATGGACCCAAGGAACTAATGATCTCTCTATTCTGATCCTGGAAGATGGTCTTTTGAACAGAATTAAGCCAGAGTAACTAAAGGTCTTATATTTCTTAGAGGGTTTTAGCCCTATTGGAATGAGTGAAGTAACTATTGTAGACTGCCTGAAACCAGCATTACCCAGCGTGTATGAACTCCATGAGCACAGGCATCAAACTGCATGAAAGCACAGAGAGTGAGAAAGTCCTTTGAAGCTCCAGCAGCCTGACAACAGAAAAGCATTTTTTTTGAAGTGACATCCTTTTTCCCTCATATGGCCTGCAGAGGAGAAGCATTGAAAAGTTCTTGGGACTGGCACCACCTGGTTCTTGCTGAGCTTCTGAGGAGTTTTGGGAAACTTCCTTTCCCTGATTTGTGAAAGGAAGAACTAGAAGAGTTGCAGCCAGCAACATATTTAACCAACACTGATATGGTTTAACACCTGGATCGCTCTGTAAGCTCACATGAAACATCTGTCCACTGTTTCCCATAAAATAAAACACACATTTTATTTGGTTAGAGCAGGAGGTTACGGAGTAATGCATTAAACCAAGAAATCTTGCATATCACAGAACAACCTTCATTGTGGAGACTGTTGCAAATATGCTGAGGAATAAGTTTGGGAGGATCTAATCTAGAGTTTATTGTACTACCCCTTAACAGGACATGTTAAGGACAGAGCTGCAAAGAAAACTATGTGTTTTTAGCCAATGGTGATGGAATAATATAATTTCATCTAGTCTGCAAGGAATAAGAATTAAGCTGCATTACATTGCTTTTGCAGGGTTATGGGTATTGCATAGGCAGCTACCACACCTCAGCTGACTCACAGCATCTTGATAAGCTGCATTATGTCACCTGTCTGGCTGAGCCCTGAGATAGCAAATGCACTATGAACTCTGTTGTGAAGCCACACTACTCTCCAAAAGCATGATGAAATAAAGCAAGATAGTTATGCCCATGTAGCTGCTTGAGACATACTGCAAAACCAGTTTATTCTCTAGTTACTGTTCCCCAGACAGTTTCTCCCTGAGGAAAAACACTTGAACCCATTTTCTGCATCAAAGCCAGTAAAAACATGCAAAGGCTGCAGAAGACCCTCCATGTGGTTAATTTGTCAAAAGCCTGAACTGAGAAGAGAGCCTGTATTTCCTGAAGAAGGACAAGGCAGCCTTTTGCTTCCACGTTGTTATCAAAGTAGCACAGTCAAAACCCTGCAGCTGAACTGAATTATTTATTTGTCAGTGACCAAAATGATCAGAAACTATAAACAGCTGAAATCCCACTGATAATTGGTTCTCTAACAGAAACTAAGTCATGAGAAACCCGTAATAAATACACAAATTTTCATTTCTATTTGAAAAATAGTTCAGCAGAGAAAGATCAACACCCATGACCTACGTGCAACCTGTGATCAGACCATGGCAGAAACCTATGGAGGTAAGAGACTGCTGAGAAGGGAAGGGATGGCACAGCAGGTCCTCTCCACTGCTGCATCTTTCTATCAGACCTACTGGGGTAGCTCAGGGGTTTGTCTGACCTGAACTCTAGAGACTTCACAGCAGACTTTTCTGAGCTGGTACTGTAGTCTATGCATAGCGTGTCCTGGAGTAAATCAATTACAAGGCTAATGATTATTGACAAGAATGAATATGAGCTAACTCGCTTTCTCTGTGAGTTGCTGATTTGTTACTAGCTCCTATATGCCTATATGACACCCTTTGTCAACTCCATACAGCCCATGGCAGAGAGCTACTAGCTCTTCCTCACCTCTCCCACTCAGACTGAGTGCAGCACACTCCTTTTGCAGAGCACACAACACCTAAGTTTTTCTAGGCATCTTTCTTCCAGTTGCATTTTCCTTTAGAGTCCACACCACGAGCCTTGATTTAGGGTCTGTGTCCCCACATCCTGCTAAGACTACTGCTTTACCTATGGTCGTTTCCTGCTGCACCTCCCTAGTAAGCTTTTTGGGCTAGATTCTTCACTGATGCAAACCACGCTGACTTCAGCAAGGCTCTGCTGGTTTTGTCAACTGAAGACGTATTTCCTTTTGCTACACGTTGCTCAGTGGCTTCCCTTTTTTTATACTGGCATGTTACAAAATGCTGTTTGCAATTATGCATTTCTATCACAACATGCAGATAGAAAATTAGTCTTCTGAGGCTATCACTTAGTCGTGGTCCCCCCCTCCTCCCTGCTCAGTCCTTGAAAAGGCCATTAGAGCATACAGTATTAATCACTGGCTGTGAAATAATCTTGGAAAAATGTAATATATTCTGGCAGGTCGCAGGGCCTCCAGAGGAAACCACCTGCCTCTGAATGAATGGCTCTCATCCATTATCAAGTGGCAATGAATGCAGCTCCCCACTTACTTGCCCCATCAGAATGCAAACAGTGACTCAATTCAATTGTGAGAAATGGGAGGAAATGATCCGTATTAATAAATGGCAAGAGCGTGAGATTGACCGAATTCAGAAAATAAGATCAAAACCACCGAACTCCATTGTCTCATTTGATACCTTCCTTTTGTTGTAAATGCAGCACTGGGAGTAATTAAGCTTCTGAAAGGAGTTTCAGAGTGAAGCCACATGACCCAAAACAATTAAGACAAACATTTTGTGCACATTGTCATCTGCCTGTGTTAGTGTTTAAAGGTCAACAAAACATTTCATTAGGAAAAAAAAAGAAGGAGGGAAATATATAGGTACGCTGCAGTATACTCCCTGGGTACATTTGAAAAAATATAAAGAATTAGTGTTCAAGCACATGAATATGCAGAATACCATCCATCTGGATTCCAAACGCTGTGTAAATTACTTATCACACTCTGATAGTGCCTGGACACCTCAGTCAGAGGGTAAAGTCTTCATATAGGTGTGCTACAGGACAACATGGAGGCACGCTGCCCGGGCCTCAAACTGCTCCTGATCTGATCGCACTAGTGGATGCAAAAGAGAGGTCAAAGAGACTTCAATGGTAATAATCAGATGAGGATTAGCAAGCAATGAACCTAGCCAGCCCCTACTGAGAATGTAGTACAAATGTAAGCCACTATTACTAAAATGGAAAAGCTCTTTAACTGGAAAAAAAACCTCATCAAACAAACCAAAAAAAAAATAATCAAACCATCAAAAGGAAAAATTCAATTGCACAAAAAAATACATTAAAATACTGCTTACTTCTCCTGTGCTCCTCCCTCCCACTGCATTTCCTGCTGGGAAAAACAGTAAAAAAAGTTATCATGTGAAATCTGCTTTTAGCAGATTTTGTTTGTTTGGTGGCTGGTTTTAGTGTGGAAAAAAAGGCCAGTGGCGGAATCGAGTTTTAAAACAGTTCATCATGTGCTCTTATCAGCACACTTTCAAGAATGTAATTAAACTTCAGCAATAATACCCTCTTAGTTATAGCTACAAGTCCCCTCAGAGGGACAGGCAAGCACACATATCTTTCCCATTTCTGAAGTGCACTAAGTGGTGTGCAATAAACTAATTTATGGAGAGCATAAAAAGAGCACTCCTGGTTATTTTTATTCCATCAAATTTGTTTCTCTCTGTATGAATTTAGGAGAAATTTATCCTCTGAGAAGGCAGAGTGACTTTTTCTCTCAGACATCCAGCATGCATGTCCAAGCAGGTACAGTTATCATGTGGTGGTAATGGGCCGAGCAGAGGGGAAGCCAGGCCAGTAGGATGTGACTGGGGAATACCAGGTTCAAGGGAGCTGAACAAGCATCACATAAAAACATGCATGGTTTTATCCCATTTTCTTCAGGTGCAAAGTCCTTTAAAGACAGAAAATGGAAACCAGAAGACCAAGGGCTTTGAATCTGGCTCCAAGCCTTTCCATAACTTGAAAGCAATGTATTTTTGAGTGGATGTTAAAATATTCTGCTCACTGGTTTCAGAGCAGTTAAAACACTTTCACTTGCATTCATTTTAATTTACTATTGCATTATGTTCATATCCTTTCTTGCACTATTTGCAAAGGACCTCACAGCCAGAGCCAGTCCCCACAGCCTCACCAGACCAGATGTACCATTTTGAGAATCCCCTCTCACAAGGATGCGTCTGGCATCTCAGCCTGCATCTCCAAGCTGGAGCAGAGAGGCTTGGAACAGGGCCTATCCTCGGTGCTACGTTGCAGCTATCTGGCAATGAGACCAGGCAGACATTTTTTTTTTTGCAGAACACTTTTTCCCAGCAAAGAAGGAACTGTTTTTAAAAGCAAAACATTTCAGGGAGGATGTCAATTTCAGCTTATTCTTTTGACAGGAAAATGTTCAAATGAACCATTTCTATTTCCTTGTTTTGTTTTGATAAGTCATGAACATTTCATTTCAATAATGTGAATGTGTTTTGTTTCCACTTTTCCAGTTCTGTTCATTTCAACTTGCATGGCAGAATAAAATATGCACGATAATATTGAATTTACACACCTCCTTTATTACATGTATCCAGGATATAATTTTGATAATAAATGATGCAGTTCAGCTATTATCAAAATGAGACATTTTTATCTTACTGAATGAGATGTTTTCTCATCATACTGAATGAGATGTTTTGAGGGAAGGGAGTAGAACCCATCTATATGAGCAATTTCTGAAAGTTCAAAATTTATTTTAACCAGCATTTTTGCTTTGTGACCTTTCTTTTGCTATTAATCTGCAAAAAACACTGGTTCTGCTGTTGGAAGAACCAAACAACTCTTTCTCAGGCCAGTTTGAACCATCCCATTTCCCTTGTATGAACTCAATAAAAGGTACCACTGTTTTTCCCATAATGGGTTAATTCCTGGGACTCCCTCATCAGAGGGCATATCTTCTCCTCCTCAGTGGGTAAATATGATCTATGAAATGCCACCTGAAATTCTGGGTAGATAAGCACAGATACAGAAAGGGGTTGCACAGGGATCCATCCTATGTGATGCCATCCCGGCGAACCAGAGCTGCCTTTGCTGAGGCAACTATTTGCCTCCTAGGAAATCTGCCAGCTTTAGGGTGTTAATTACCCCAAATTAATAAAATCAAGAAAAATGCATTCAGCACATGACTGATGTCATGTGCTGTTCAGTACAAGACGTGATGAAACAGAATTTAATGAAACTAAGATGAAATCAGAAAAATATTTAAGATAGTAGCATGAAATTGCACAGCTTTATCAACAGAAATATGCGCAGAAGGGGGGAGGGAAGCACGGCTCTTGGTAGTTTGAATAAATTCTCTTACTTTTGCTAACTTAAAATTAAGGGAAAGCAGTATTCCATGTCTGAGAAAAGATGCTTAGTTTTGCTAGTTTTAGTCTTCTTCACTAACTACTGTAAAGATAAAAGACCATTTCTGAGTAACATACTGACCTTTTTTTTATGACTGCATTTCGATTATATGTAATATTGTCTTGTAAAATTACATTTCCTAATCAACAAGAACCACTAAAATAATTTCAAAGCATCATTTAAATCCAGCCCTAATTTGATTTTGCCCAGAATCTGTTTAAGCATGCCACTTAGCATGTGATTCAGTTCCAAAATTGGCTCCGTCAAAATATCGTTCTGGAGTGCTACGTTTATTTTGTATTACTAATCCTGCATCAAAAGTGCTCCCTTAATAAGTGAAAGGGTTCCTTTTCTTTAGCTGCTTTCCTTGCTAGCAGTCTGTTCCTGCTGAATCAATTGTTTGTTCCTTTTCACACATCATGATGAGTAATGAATTTCCAGCAGGTCTCATGGACTGCCTCTCATTGCCTTGTGAATGCGATTGGTGGCATGTCCTAGGATGCTGGTTCCCCCCACTGGGAATACCCCTCCCTCCCTGGGGATACCAGGATACTGCTGTCCTTAACAATCACAATTTTTAGCTTCCTAGCCCTGCCTTTCAGAGCTGAGAAGTGAATCTGGTGCCATCCTCATCTCTTTAGGGATGGAAGCTGCTGGTCCCATGGTTTCGGTATGGCCTCTGGGTTCTGAAGCAAATTAATGCCATTGTCAGCAAATTTCCACTGAGGTATTAGCCAGGAGTTCAGCAATTCTGTTAGTGATGTGTGATAGCTAGCGTCTCGGTTGATGCCAAGGGCAGGACCAGGAGCCTCCACAGTCAAAAGCAGTAGTTCATCTCTTTTGCATTATGCTCAATACATTATGCATACACAAAAAGCCAGTGCATTCACTTCACTCTCCTCTTGCCTTGTTGATGCTCTGGAGCAAATGGGGCCAGTAAAACTGGGTCTGAAATAAGCCTTTTGATTTCAACTGATTATGCACCAAGGACTGAGCATGGAGACACTGAGCCAGGAGAAAATGGCTCATATTTTCAGGAGCGACTAATGATTCTGAGCACCTAAATTTTGGACATCAGACTTCATGCCATACTTGAAGAGTGTGGAAATGAGAAAAAGCAGAACACGCACCTCCAAACATTAGACCTCTTCAAGACATTTTGTGTTGTGTCTCCACAACCCCTTCTCACTTTTAAAAGCTTCAGATATATTTTTGGCAAAGTCATTTTTCAGAGTAGCACTGCATTAAAAGAGCAGAAGAAAAATATGAACATCCAGGGTGTTCACAAATCTTTTATCATGTCTAATAATAAACCAACAATTGGTTTTCTTGTCATTCAGCTATATATTTTGAATTACAAAAGGTTTTAGCTGAGTTTCTTTTCATGTAGCTTTAAAAGCACAACCCAGACACTCCTTTAGGATGCACAGGTGAGCAACTGACATTTTCTAAACTGATTGCAATTATTTTGGAACACATTTTATACTGCAGTTAATTATAGAACGGGTCAAAACCAGAGAAACTCTAGAGAATCCTTCACTCTAAATGCGCCAATGTGCAAATGTCATATTTTGCATTTTCCCCCTTAATCTCCTCGTTTGTTTATGCACAAAGAAAAACAGGTTAGCTTTTTAAGTTTTGCTACTGTCAATGCTTCTTCCTGAGT
>JAOXNG010000026.1:19671753-19690508 GCA_028566535.1 Scolopax minor | reverse complement strand
AGGTGGCCCCCTATGCCTGTGTGACGATGACAGCAGGCATAGTCTCTTGTGTGGTGGTGAGTTCCAAGTAGCTTCTTACTGAACAGCTTGTGTTGGTGTACTTAGGCTTCAGTCTCTGCCCCTTTAGAAACAGTTCCCTCCTCTCCCTAAAGACAGCAGGATTTCAGGTTGGTGTAACTAGATGGGGATTAGATAGGAAGCAGGTTAATTGTTAACTTGAAAGGTGTTCCAGTGATCATTTTTTGGCCCAAGTTCTTTAGTATCTTAAAATTCACTGAAAGATCATATGCCTTTTCTGGAAGACTTTCTGAGCATGCAGAGTGATTCTGTCATATATTCAGCAACTTTAAACATTTGCTTTTCAATGTTTTATGTTTAATACATGGCTATGAACGTGAAAACATGGTAGTTTGGGGGAAAGTTTTATACACTGGCATCAACATGTTAGATTTCCCTCTGCACAGATGATGATTTGTTCTTTAAATTAAAAACAATCCCCATGAACTCTAAACTTTATATAACATCTAAGAACACATTTGTCTTTTCCTGTGGTGTAGTTGAGAATGTATATGCCTATATATAATATATACTGGCACATGTTTTTTGCCTCTAAAATGGCTTGTGGGCCATAACTGAACAGACTGCCTGGTTACTATGCTTGGATCACTTATTTAATATTTCCAAATTTAAATATTTTGTATGTGTGGTTTGTGGCAAAAAAGATGCAGTCAAAAATTAAAACTGGCAAATTATGTTTTTGAAGGAGAATTACTCATTGGATGAAACATACACTTTTCCAACAAATGGTTGTTTCCCCCTATACTACAGTCTTTTTTAGTGCTTGTGACTTAAGTAGGAGCGCTAAGGACACTGAATGGGAAATACCTTTATCTGTAGCATCTTGATATAAGAAAATGTAATTATGGTCTATCAGAGAAATTTGATATAATTTTTGTTTGTTTGTGTGTTTTTCTTCAATGTGGAAGTGCAAATTAACATACATCCTGTAGGCATGAGGTGAGATGTTTCACTCAGTCACGTACATTGCATTAGTCTCTTGCAGTTTCTCCAAGTTGAATATTGAAGTGATGTTTTATTAATGTAAATAAATAACATTATCCAGTATTCCTGAATGTCCCATAAGCTTTTCAGGCAATAGTGGTACTTTATCTGAAAATACTCTCTCTGATAAGATTTCATAGATATATTAAGGTAGGTCAGCTTTTGTCATAGGTCACCTCATTTACTAATTATTCAGAATTCAAATCAGGTATTTGCAGTGAAATTGGGACGCGGAAAGAGCATTTCTAAAGGTGTTTTCTTCTAGGAAAAAGAGGCAGAATTTAAAATTACATTTAGAAACATAAAAATATTCTTATTCCCATGGACTTGGTTGCTATAGGGAGTACAGGAAAAGGGTGAATAATAAATAAAATATAAGTAGTATGCTTGGAGATGGCCTGTAATTATGGCCTCAGAGTTATGTGGAAGGTCTTTCCTTCCAAAGGCTAAAAAAGAGAAGCAATAGATTGTGTCTCTCCATTTGGTGGAAGCAGGAAGATCAAGGATGCCATGAGGTGAGGAGTGTACACGTGGAGGGTAGAAGACATTAACAATGGCTGGAAAGAGAAAGGGAATAAAAGGGTTATGAATCTGGTGAGACAAATGGGGAATCTGTTCTACAGATGACTTAGGCCATCTAGTTGAGAGCCTGGGAAGAGAGACAAGAAACATTCATGGGGATGTCCTGTTTTCTGCCATTTAGACAATATGGCAATCTCAAATGGCATTCCTTTGAGCTGGTTTGTTTGGTGTCCTAGATTGATCAGGTCATGGCTAATTTCAAAATACATCCTTAGCATTCACAAGACATTTATTCTAATGTGATAACTTCTGGTTCAGAAGAAGAGGTTGTGAATTTTGTTTCTCTCTAGCCGGAAGACACTGCAGACATATGTTGCGAACAATGCAGATGCTGTCATTTTCCCATCTCCTTCCCCCAGTTCCTCAGTAGGCCAAAGCTCTGTGAAGTAAATTTTAAGCCAAGACAAGAGTGAGATGCTGTGGTGGGAGGAGTGCACTTTGGAGAGGTAACTTCATACTCCCATGCAAGTTTTTTATGTTCTCTTGGTGCTGCTATGTAATTGGAAGCTTGTTAGGACTCCGTGCATCTTGATACCTGCATAGGTGTGATACCAGACACATCAGATGATAGCTCTTACTCTTTGTCCTTAAAGACTCCCTTGTCTACCACTAGTAACTACACTTTGGAGTGGAAGAACAGTATGGTTCGCTGAAGTTCTGCTATGTACAGTGACAAAGTCCCATTGCTCTGGTGTTCCTCACGTGATGTTGCCTCTTTGTCTTGATAAGACACCAGCAGTCCCCTTCATCTTTTGTATAACAAGAGTTTTTTGTATAACAAGAGGGTTTTTTTATATAACAAGAGTTGTGATGCCTTAAAGTTGAAGCTTGGGTGGACAAAGGAGCAGCATTGGAGACTGAGCTGTGAAATTGCTTGTGCTAAGAAAGTAGAATGATAAGAGCTCTTAGACTTCTAACTGAAATAGCATACAAGAGCTTTTGGAAGGGCTAGAGAAGGAGAAATGATTCAGGAAAAGATAAGAAAATTATTGTCTTTCCAAAATGCAATGAAAATTTGCTAAACTCTATGCACAGTTTTATGTCTTAGAACTTGTTTCTTTGGGAATAGGGCTTCAGGTCACCTGTGCAGCTGCTCAGAATCTGAAGGAGGATGGTGTCCCAGCAACAGGACAGGAAACAAAGAGAGCACTGAAACTGTTCATCAGTTGTTAATGATTCTTCTGGGTAGTAGCAATAATGAGCAGTTGAAAGAAGTACTTTATGTACCCTAAATAAACTGCTTCCAAACCTCATAATTGCGTAATTGCCACAGTTCTGGCTTTCAGTAGACCTGGTAATGAATTTTTGAGCGGTGTCCACACGTTGTGCCTGTTGCTGCTCTTGACTTCACATCCTTTATGGCAGTGATGATGTGGCATTATGAATGTTTTCTTGTTTTTCTTGTTGAAATGTCCTATTCAAATAAGTATCGTATGAATTGTATAATAACATGCTATAACTGTAACTTCAGTGGGATTAATGGAATGTGAGACAGTGTGCAATACTTTGATCTTCCTTTTCTCATAACTGTTGATTTGCAAAAGCTAAACAACATAAACCTGACTAAAACCACATTGAAATAGACTATATATCAGGTGTGATACAAATAATGTGACAAGATGAGACAATACTTTGTCGTTTCAACAATCTGTGAACAATCTAAACAGAGGAGTTAAGATATTGCCACCCACACCATCTATTTTACCTTCTTTTACTTTTTTTTAAAATCAGGTTCAAGTTTATGGTTATGGAGACACTGTTGGGTTTCCATAAAGCAAAGCCACACAGGCAGCAGAGCTTATACTGATTCACAGAGTTTATCACCTCAGGAATCTGAAACAGGGTAGCATTCACCTTGCAAATGCATTTTAAAATCTGTGCAAACATATTTAACTTTTAGCATTTAACTTTTGGAAACCTGATGTACAGAAGGAATTTCATATGAAACAGATCTTATAAAAATAAACCCAGTAACAAAAGGCAACCAGCATTGCAGGCAGTTGACATAAGGCTTGGTTTTCAATTTGGAAGGACAGAGACTGTTTTCTGCTGGGTCCCTTTCCTTCAGCCTGCCTGTCATATGGGCAGTGAGCTTCTACTCAGAGCTTCCATGAAGGGTTAAAGTCCCTTACATTTGTGACCTAACTTAACAGAGGCACTTTTCAGTATAAATAACTCAACCTTCTTAAAATCCTGTGAAACTCTCCTCCTCAATGATTTCCTGTGGCATTGAATTCCATGGGCTGATAATGTGCTACTTTAAGACACTTTCCCTTCTGTTCATTTCACAATGTCTGCCTGCCAATTTCATCAACGTTTCTCTTGCAATTGTGTTATGGGGCTGGGACTGGCTGCAGAGGAGTACTAGATCTCTTTTCTCTAAACCATCTGTTATTTTAGGTGGTCCTTAAACTCCTGCTTTCTAAACTAGCCTTGCCCAAGATTTAATCTCTCTTCCTCTCTTCTATTGTCTTATTCCCTGTCCATGTGAAACTTACTGCCTATGGCATACCAAAGCTTGGAACTGAGACAGAGTACCCTGTATCAGTATCAAGGGGTAAAAAATGTACCACCAAACCATAAAATCCTAGTCCTGCTCCAATATTTTCTTTAGTAATCCTTGCCAATTTTATTATTTTGCCCAATCATTTTCTTGTTCTAAACTCTCAGCAGCACATCAGCTTGGTAATGATGAATGCTAGATACTATCCTTAAGTACTCTAGGTAATTTTGATCTCTAGGCAATTTAGATCCTAGCAGCAAGTGAAAGATACGTAGGGTCATTCACTCCAGATCACTTCATTTATCTAATTTAAATTGTGGCTGCTGCCTAACTGCATTGCGGATAGGTTTGTTCAGTTCTGTTTGAGCTCAGATACCAGATAACCCAGTTGCTCTCATTTTGTTAACACTGAATTATCAGTGCCTTTTTGAACTCCCTAAGAGGTAGAATGAAGTTAAAGGGATAATGGGGTTAGTATCAGAGTTCAGGAGGTAGAGTGCTAGAGGATTATTTGACCTGTAATTTGCCTTATACAAAACAAGATAACCCTTACTTTGCCACTCAAGATATTTTGTTAGTACCAGAGTATCTAGGGAAGAACATGTGCAAAGTTAGTTTTGTGGGTTTTTTAAACTTTTCAATTTTTTTTTTTTTTGCTAGTAGAACAGTGACACGGCAGTTCTAAGGTCTCCAAGACCCATTTGGTTTACTCTTAGAATTGTCTTCTTTCACTGTTGGTTATCAAAACGTTTCATAAGGATTCTTTGAAGCTGTAAAAAAAGTGTTGTTTGTATTAGATGGCAAGAGGATGATAATTAGTGGGAGCCAATGCGTGGACTAGCAGTGTACACTGCATTTCTGTATTAACTGAGCCAAGTAGGAATGTGTTAACTAAGCTTTATGTTCAGATTTTAAATCCATTGGAGCTTGAATCTAAAACATCATCTGGTAGGTGCATATGAATCAAAAGTGAATGTAATGGTCAAATGAAGTGATGTGAAACTATCTGTCTCAGCGTTTTTCAGTGTCTGTTACCATAGCATCTAAAAAATTATGGCATATCAACACCTGCAGCTGGTGTTGGCTTTGAGAAAATTCCAAATTCTTGAATAAAAGCCATCTGGATTTTAGATTAAAAGGTTTTCAAGCCATTCTTATCAACACCCACCTACCTTTTTTCCTTGTGTTCAGCAGATTTTTACACAGACCTGACAGGATTTTGTAGCCAACAAAACGAGGAGCAGCAAAAAATTAGCCAGTTTTGATTCTGAGGTCTTTGCCACTGCCACATGGATTGCATGGAATATATGCTCACTGGGTTGTTCAAAGCCTATTGGAAGTAACCTAATAAAATATAGCACCTGGTTTAATTGCCTGAGGTACTTATTATCATGTTCACCGATGAACTAAAGTGCCATGTTATATTAGCAGCTTGATCACCAGTCGACAAGAACACTGGCATAGTCAACAGCCCAACTAGCTGCTGGTGTTTGTAAGTAATACACTGTCTTTCTATAAAACATTTGATGTGGAACAGTATCATGTGATTTTTCTGCTTTTAGAAATTACTGGTATTTAGTAAGCACCGATGCAGATTAGATCGATTAAATCTAATTTGATTGATTAAATCTACTTAGATTGATTAAATTTACTTTGACATTATCTTCAAAGGATCTCAGGTTTTTAAAGGAATAGTGACTGTTAATTATAAACTCACGAAAAGATAAAGTGATCTGCAGAAATAGACTGTAGGCCCTTCAGAGCCTTTGGTAGTTATACAGTTGATCTCTTTAAAAGGCTAAAGGAGATCAAATTCTTGATAATTTCCTCCTGTTTTTTTAGGATTTTATAGACCAAGCAGAACCATATTTGAATGATGCAATTTAACCTGTGGAAAGCTTTTAAATGCTCAAATGTATGCAAAATGTATTGTGTAAATGTTACACAGTGTTAATCAGTCGATCATTCAAACAATTTCTATTAATCAGAAAATAGATTTCTTCCCATTTCAAATATTTCTGAACATGAAAACCCACTGTTAAATAGGATAAAGCATTCTGTGCCCTATGCTTTTAAATAGAGTGAAAATACACATTGTTTTCACAGTGGCTGCAGTCGTTGCTTTGGTTCTGATCCAACTTACTCTTTTGTCTCTGTGGTTTGTTTAGTGATTGGTAAAACTCCAATATGGTCAGCTTGATGTTGTTGTAACACGTTGGGTAAACCATATTTGGGTTCTCAGTGACTTTGGTGGCTGTCACACGCGTGTGTGTCTGAGGCAGCTGTGGCTACAAACGCAGGTCTGTCTACTGCTTCCATGGGGATATGGGTGGTGGTGGCGTTGGTTCTGGGCCTCAAGATTTGAGGCTTGGCAGAGAAGTGTTATCTTGCCCTCGGGGAACAGGGGAAGTGTGAATCTCGAGGCTCTGTAGTGGGAAAGCCCTGTCTTCTGCATTTACAAAAATGCTTTTTCTGCCTGCGTTTCCCTCTGTAGAGCTGTTTGTTTGAATGATTTGTTGGTTCTTACAGAAGGGGCTGGTGTATAACGCTCTCTAATGTAATCTATTTTCTACATTTCAAAACATATTTGGATAAATTTTCTTGGGAGTAAATATAACACCAAACCCCAGCAGTTGCAACTTAAATCACTGTACACCACACGGTCTATTCTTTCTTAATGTAGCTGTGCTTGCTGTGAGGGAATTAGCTTAAATTTGCAACACAGAGAATATGCTGCATTACATTTACAAGTCTCAGCCTTGGGCACAGCGGAATTGGAAGTAAAACACTTTTACAAAAGCAATGTGAAGATAAGTGCTTGCCCATTTTCTCCTTCCCATCTCCTGCATCAACTGCTCTCCCAATAAAAAAACCAGCATTAATTCAGACAGTAAGGAGTGTTGTCAGTTGGTGCATCTGAGTCAAGAACACCAAAAAAAAGAGCAACTTATAAATCCTCCTGCCCTTAAATATGGTAAAACTTGAAACATCCCTGAACTGTGCACTGCACCAGCTGATGGCTGGGATGAATCAGAGCAACCATATGGCAGGGAGAGAACTGAATGATGGAGGAGGAGGCTTAATTTTCTAAGGTTAAGAGGGGGTGTCAAATAGCCACTAAAATAAATAAGTAGGTAGGTAAATAAATAATGGAAACTGCCTGAGTTCAAACAATTTTGACTGTTTTGAGTTGGCTGCATGTATGATACAAACACACCCTGTGCTTTTCTGATGCTGTGCTCATCTGCTCCTCTGAGCAGCCGGTCGAACACACTGGTTATATAAATACCCTGCTCTGTGAAGCATTCTCTGTCTTGTGCTTCTCATTACAGCAACAACACGTGTGCTGGTTTGTTGTGGTAGGGTCACCTTGGGTGAAGTGAGTAAATCAAGTGGATTTTGTGGCCCATTTGGGATTTTTGTGCAAAGGTAGGCATCACTGATTGTATTTCATTAAGAATCTAGAGTAGAATATTAATGTGACTCTTAATTTAGATAGAGCCTATGTTTTAAGACAGAGGTATCTCAGAGTACTTTATTGATACAGCAATATCTGGGCTACACACTGATCAGCTAGCTAGGGAGAACCTTGGACACTTTTTTTGGCAAAGAAGAGACAGACACTTCCAGCTTGTATGAGTAAGGAGGATGAGATTAGCCTAACTCTTCTGATAGTCTAAAGTGGCCTGATTTGAACTTTAAAGGTTCCTGTTGATTCATCATGCTTTTAAAGAAATAGCACTGGAGTTTGCTATAATCTCATGAGGAGCTATAGCCCTTCCTAATAACTATGCCACTTTATGGAAAAAGCCCACGTGTACCTCTCTGCAGTTTCACCAGGTCCTTTGGATACACCTTGTACAACACTGAATCACATCGGTGTCGCTGAAAGGGAGTGGGATGGCACAAATTCTGCCTATTTCTGCAACTGAGGAACATGCTTCCTGAGCCTGCAGAGCATCTCTAAAAGCGCTCCTTTCCCTCCTAGGCACACACAAGTCATGACAAGGAACAGCATGCTTCTATGTTCTCCCTGAAGCTAAGAAGAATATCTTGTTGTGCAACCACTCAAATATATTTCCAGACATCCATAACTTTGTCATCTCACAAATTCCTAGATTTTTTCCAAGGCTATTGTATGGGCCAACACCTCTGTGTTATAAAAACACACTCAAAAGAAACACAAGATTTCTGAAATGTTTTGGCTGCCTAAATGTGTCCCCTGTTGATGTAGGGTCACGTATACTATGGACCTCCTGAGCTGTAGGAAGTAATATGTTGGATTGGAATTGGGTTCATCATGGCATTTTGAGGAGCTCCTGTGATCCAAAGCCTCATCTATTCAGTCCTGCACAGCACGTGCATGGCATTTACTACTACAAAGAGCTAAAATTAAGTCAGTAGATGTGTGTGGGAAACTAGCTTACAGCAACAATAGCCAATCCAGCTCCCCCAGTTCTTGGTCCCTTCTCCTCACCCAACATACATACCCATACAAAGAAAAAGCAGAATGTTTTATGCTTCTCTCAGAAAGCCATTAAACATGAAATGAACTCCTAGTGCCATGCAAAAGTCGTAGCCAGCACAACTGTTATCAGGGGATAATGATCTTTTTGTAGCCAGCAACGGGCCCGGTGCTGTATTTGCTGACTGTGAGGCACAGAACAAGGCATGTTAAGCTTATGGCAGTATCTATGGCCTGGAAACAGAGGAATGAACCTGTGACCCTCCCGCTCTTCTTTCCTCCAGAAAAGCAGCCTTTCTCATGCAAATGGGCCTCTTTTATTTCCCAGTGTTAGCAGCAATGATGTCATATATTCAACCATCTCATCTTTGCCAAAGTGTGGAAGGCACTCATGAATGGAAGACCTGCAGCAGTTTGAAAAGAAAGTCAGAACAGTTGGTCAGAATTTGAGTCCAGTGTTATCAAATATTATGTGCCATGCTCACAGTAACCTCTTGGCAGAAAAGGAGAATGCATCTCTCTGGGTTATTGTTTATGCAAAGGCACAAAAACGATCACCACTAAAGCCTTGGGAGCTCTAAAAATGTTTTTTGTTTTATTTTCATTTTTTAAAAATATTTTCATTTTTTGTGCAATTCAATATCAACTAAATTTTCTCACCCAAGATATAATGTACTGCTTGTCAATATCAGTTAAAGTCATGAGGCTGACCCAGGAGAGTTGCATTGGAAGTGTCTTCTTTGGCAACCAGATATAATTTTTTATTTATTGTAGCAGTGTTGCTTGCCAGTTACCTCAGTAATTGCAAGTTACCACAGTAAGTATAATCCAAAAAACAATGACAAGAACCTGGAAAGCAAAACCTGTGGAGTCTAATTAAATAACCCTCCCTTTTTTAAAGAAAAAATTCATCCAGGAAAACGAGAGAAATATTTTGGGAAGCAATTTTGTTTTAAATTGAAGCTGAATGGGTAATTAGTCGTTGATTAAAAATCTACTTGATTTTGTTGCGTCTCACTTCAAGAGGGAGTAAGAATCTAAAAGTCAAGAGAAGAAAAAACTAGTAATATTTCTATAATAAAATGGGATTTTACAAAGCATTCCCTTCTTCTGTATGCCAGGATCCATCCAGAATTAGCATGTTCTAAAAATAATAACAAAATCTCTTAATTATTTATGTCTACTTACTTGGTTATTCATTAGAATGTGTTTCTTCTCACTGTAAAGACGAAACTCAAATATTTACTACTACCAAACCTACTTCAGTATTTCAGTTTGTTATAGCAAAAATGGACCAAAGTATGCACAAGCTGTAGGGGAACATCTTTTTCTGCATGCAGAGGACAGTATGGAAAACAGCCAAAGATGTAATAAACAGAATTTATAAAGCAATGCCTGTACAAGAGTTGTATTTGTTAAGGCTCCGAGCCTTCAAGGATTTATGCCGAGGGACTACTTGGAGTACATAAAGGATTTTAGTATCACTGCCTATGAAATGTCTGGGTGTGGAATCTAAATGCTTAGGTGTCAGTTGCAAAAACGAGAGAGTGCTCCAGTGTACAGCTAGGTAACAAGCAATTTCATTGTGGTTTTTTTCTGAAAAGAGTGGCTATTGTCAATTTATACTTGTTAAAGGTAGGTCAGGTCCTCAGCTGGCATAACGCCATAGAGCTCTACTGGGGGAAATGAGTCTTCTAATGAACTTTTAACCCTCAAGGCAGATTCAGGACAGTAGAAAATACAGCAATTGAAATTCCCATGCCAGAGAATACCAATCACCATGGAAAGAAAGGAAATAACCCAGGACTCCACAGGGCTGATTTAGGACTAAATCAAATGAAGACGATAGCATAGGGAAAATGAAGATGAATTTGTTCAAACAGGGCACCTATCTTCTCATAACTAGACCTGATCCAGAAATCAGGTACTCCTCTGTCTATGTTCCACATGGACTCACGTGGGGAGGTCTACCAGGAAATGACCATGTGACAGGATTAGATGCCTGTGAAGTGTGTACATTCCCACAGAGTGCAAAAGATGAAGATGAATATTAAACTAGTATTTCGCCTCTTGGGGTTCAGTGCCATGTTTTTTATTGACCAACAGAGCTGGAAAGCCATCAGACTGTCTGCTTTTCAGAAAGGAGCTGGTCTCTGTGTGCGTGAAAGGGCATTTTCCACTTTTTTGGCTTTATTCAGAGGAGCCTATAAGAAGTGAAAACAGATGTGACCTTCTCCCCTAATGGTTTGCGCAGTCGTCCTGGATAGTTGATGTTAAGTGATGTACAGCAGCAGGGGAATGGGCTTTCTGGGTAAGGATGTTCTCTTTTTTTTTTTTACATTAAATGATCACTGGACAACTCTGTGAGAATTAAAGAGCTTAAGCGAACTGCCGTGCATGATTTCATCTAATGACTCATTCAGGCAGTGGAGCAGTTTGTAAAATGTAATGTTTAATCTGTTGGTTACTAGGAAGTAATCAGTTAGATTCCAAACAATATTAATGAATTAATGTTCTTTTAAAATCTTACTTAATATTTAGTCTTCAGTCAGTGGCACTTTGCTTTGAGTAGATGTTTTACGCGGGGCTAAACTCCAGACTTACTTTGTGTTGTTTCATTAATTGCATTTATTCATTCATCTGTGTGCCCACTTGGAGAACAAGGTCTTACTGTAGAGCAAGTGACAATTTGAGCTTCTGACCCTATTAAAGTTTAGCAGTTGGAAATAAACTGTTTTTATAAAAAAAAAAAAACAAACCAACCCAACAGCCCTAATGTAACATGAATTTAATTTTAGTTTTCCGACCTGACTATCCATTTTTCACCATTTCTGATGATGAGTCTCCAATAAATTCAGGGTGTAAAACAATCAGAAGAGAGCCTTGCAAATGCTGAATATTAATCTGAAATATTCTGTCTCATTTACCCAGACCCGATCATTAATAACAAAAAAAATTGCTGTCAACTTAGAGCTTAAATTTCTGATAAAGATATTACATTCTGGGCCTGATGACACATTATGATAAGGTATTTGCCACTAGAAGGAATGAATTCAGATACTTCAGGTGTTTTCTGACCAACAGGATTATGTGTGTGGTTTTTTGTGATTGTGATTTATTGATGTCATAAATACTTTATTAGCATATTCAATGTATGATGAAAGGCTAGGAGATAACAGCAGTCCAGAAGCCAGAGGATGAAGATCAGAGGTACTGGAGAAGAGGCTTTCAGCAGGACCCCTAAACTCCTAGACTTTAAAGGCTGAATGCTGCAGAACTCTGGGCTATACAACCAGATGCGTATTTTCACAGTATTGTAGTAAGAGGTAAAATATGAGCTAAACAGTTGCTCATATTTCCTCATTCTGCGCCTGCCCATGTGTATGGCATGCACACAGCCATGGCTGTTCACTGCATTAGCAGGTGGACCAAAGCAGGGTCTCAGGAGGGTCCAATACCAAAATAAGCTAACAGCATTTGCCCTTTGCCATATAGTCCATTTGAGTCTTTTTCCTCATTTGTGTTGTAGTTTTTCTTTTATTGTAGTTAATGACTTCAAAACTATGTATTTTTTTTAGACATCTGTTGTCTAAAGCTATAGTGTGAAGAAAACAAAGTGATAGAGCATTACAATAAATGATACCTAATGGCTCCCAGAGAAAACAGGCAGTATTTTTACAAGAAGGAGAGACAGACACAGGCCAGGAAAAAAAAGGGAAGATTTTTATGATGGTTTTAAAAGAAAAATCATAAAAGTGATGGTGGGATCAAAGAAGTCAAAAAAGTTGAACCTGAAAGAAAAAACAGCATTTAGGAATGGCAACAGAGAAGAAAATATGCCAAGGTCATATGAAAAGAATTGAACTGAGAAACAGACAGTTTGTTTGAGCACAGTGATTTCTGTCACATTGGGAGCAGATAAGCAAAGTGAAAGGAAGAAATGGAAGAACAAAACAAACACAGTAAATAGAAAAACACAGGTGCACATTCAGAAACATACATGTGCACGGTTGTTTTATCTCCACTGAAACTACAAAGCAAAGAGTTTTTGAAGAAAAGCTTTTTTAAAAAACCAACCACAACACAAAACCTGCCTGGCAATTCATCTGACTTGCAGAAAGTTTAGGAAGGAAGGCAGTAAGCTCTTAATGTGTTTCTGACCAATCTTGAACTCTGGCAAGAATATATGACTTCTCATTTTGTTTGAAAATGTCATCTGCTTAAATCCTTACACAATAGTTCTTTCCACAAGCATAGAAAATCCCCGTATATAAATGGAAGCTTGCTATTGTGTATCAGTTGCTCCAGCAAATGAGAGTAAGCAAATATTGCATGTAGTGCTATACACTGTACTCAGTACAAGCAAGGCTGCTATAAAAGTCTCTGTACTTCTAGATTCCAAAACTGCATGGGTAGGCTGCCATAGATTTGGACTTCATGATCATGGTATAAGGACATAAGTATAAGACTACTTCTTAGATTATGACACAATAACAAGCTTTTCCCTTTCCTTTGAGAGTACGATTTATACCAAACCCCCAAGGAACTTTGGACAATTGCCTTTGAATACTCTCTAGTGTAGTGCCTAGCATGATGTTGATTTTACATCTGTTGGAATAATGACATGAGGAACTCATAATAGGCTTCCTAAGTGAAATGATAGCTTCAGCCATCTGGAAATAGTTATAAGGCTTATATATGCACTTCTGATTTTCCTAGAGTATTCCTATCAAGCATTCAGTGCAAAGCTTGAAAGTACAAGAATAATCTGTATTCTTGCTTCTCTGTAAGTGTGACACGTACAGGAATGTCTACATGCTTTTTTTTTTCTTTTTTTCCAAAAGGAAAAACTATTGAGTGCTTTAGCAGTCAATGGCATCCTAAGTAGTCTGTCTGTGCTACTGCACAGTGCATCTCATTAGCACTTCATATGAAAAGTTTAATCCAAATCTCTGGGTGCTGACTCACATCCTGCAGCACCACTCGGTAGTGACTGCAACCATTCCCCAGGCTTGCTGCAGTAAAGAATATATCTTCAGATACTGAGTTACTACTTAAACAATGCATAATGGTTACTTCTGTTTTGTCAAGATCATTTCACTTTGTTCTAAAAAAACCTGGCCATCTGTACAGGCCCTAAATTGTTATTTACCCTCTGTCTGAGCAGTACTGTTCTTCCCTCCTGCAGAGCTCTTGGTGAGAAGGTTGTGTGCTCCTGAACGGTCTAAGGTCCAGTGTACTCGGGGCACTCCTCTAGGAAGTGGAGCATGTCTGAGAGGGCCTGATTCAGGCCAAAGCCTTAGACTTCAGTCTCCCCCATCGAAGGCAAGAGTAGGAAACACCATTCATTGGCTTCCTGGATAGAGGAGTGGTGCTTGGGTTTATCCTAACGTTGAACGAAGCAATCTGTGGTTGAGAATTTTTCAGAAGGAAAATTTGTTTCACAGTTCTGTTTACAGCAGCTGGGCTCATTGCTGCTTAACTTAGTGCAAAGCTTATGTTGATATTTTTCATGGTAGCCAGTTGGCCCTTGACAACCCTCCTGGATTTGTGACTGTGTCTGCTTCTGGTTAATTCACCCACGCCTATTTAAGCCAGGATTAGGTTGTAAGGGATCGGTAGGCGATGACAATCTGGCCTCTCAGACATGTAATCTGTGTGCTCCTGTTGTTTGTTTCCCTCCGGAGACACCTACCTGGATGTTAGAAGTGGATCATTTTTGCTAGGCTACAATGTACAGTGTTGAATCTGAATTTCCTGAATCCTGAATCAGTAGGGTTACCCAGAGCACCTGAGGGGACAGTCCAGGATGAGATAAAAAACCTCACTGAGAAGGACCTATCAATTAGCAGCTGCACATTTACTATTCAAGCTGTATTAGAAACTGATTAATTTTGAGCTGTCTTTTGTTCAAAGCTGCAGAGGCAAATAAATAAACTTAACAGAAGCCATGGCTATTAAATGAAGGCATATGACACAGGCAGCTCATGGCAGTCAAAGAGTTCTAGAAGACAAGCTCTTTTGGATTAGGCTTGGGGAGGAGGCACAGGAGTGGACTCTGACCACAGGAACCTTGCTATAGACATTGGAGACACCTGCTCGTGGCAGTATAAAGTTTGAGCCACAAGGTAACTCTGCAAGCTGGAAGCTTTTATTTTCTGGGCATAGGATGAGTTTTTCAAGGTGTTAGAAGCAAACCATTAGTTTACATGTTCCAGTGAATTAAACTGAACTCCTTAAAACACATGGTGTGGGCACACATGATTAGAGCAGCCATGCAAGGTAATTTCTCTTTGCTGATGTCAATGGAAGGCAGGGAAATAAATCATAGAGTCTTTAACAAAACAGTGTTTGTTTCATCTCAGTGAAAGGTACTCAAGTGCTTTTGTTGAAATCACAATGGTATTGTACAATATTCCAAAGGGACAAGTTACAATGTCACTAATACCAAGAGCATGCACTTCCAAGTCTTAATGTGTTTGAGCTTTTTCATGTTCTACACTCATTTTTCTGGGTTTGAAGTTGTTTCTTCTTGTTCATGAAAACTAAACAGGATTATATGATGCTTCACTTATTCTAGAGCCTATAAAATGAGCTGGCGCTGCAACAGTGGCTCAAATAAAAATCTTTCATGCCATTAATGGGCAAATTGTTTTACACTTACCCCTTGTAGTGAAAGCTAGTAGAGGGCAATATAATTCATGTATTAAGAACTCTTGGGTTCATCTCTAGAGGTCTCTTTCATCATGTAGATACCTGAGGCACCTTGTGGGGTTTGGTCCTGTGCTGCTCTAGTCAGCAACTTCTGCCAGTGCTATTTCATGTCTCCCTTCATGTGATTGAATCTTCCAAACTCCTCGTGGGATCCATTCCAGCTTATTTTACCCATCTTAATTTTAGACCTACAATCTGACTTATCCTCTAGGCTCCATTTATTGAAAAGGAAGTGTGGTAGGTGTCTCTCTTCGCATAATAATTTTCCATAGGATTGACTGTAGATGAATCCTTTATGTTTCAGCCAGACAACCTGGTTCTGAGCTGGCAGTCGAGGCCAGAGGAAACACACCCTTGCTGCCCATCTCCCTTTGGGTGGTGGAAGAAACTGAGGGTGTTTATCATTTTTTTCCTGAGGTCTTTCCCTTCTTCAGAAGGCAGCTCCTACAAAGAAGGAAGATCTCCAGCCCAAGTGCCTGAATTCACACTTAAGTTTCATTCCAGCTGCTGATACCATGGCAGTGGTGTTCAGTTCATTAAAACCCATGTTTAACTTAGTTTCTCTTCTCTGTGCTTATAAAAATTTACAATAGTGTTAAAGGTGGCATAAGTGATCACATCACCTGGTAGCTGAGTCCTCAACTGTCTGTCAACAATTCAGGAAGGGGCAGGGTGCATTTCAAAGGTGCTGCCCAGTGATTTGGTAGGACTAACTAGAGCACTTACTAGACTGGAACTTTGTTTTCCACCCTGTTGGGAAAAGCATTTTTTAACATTTCAGACATAATTTTCCTAACAGAGTGTTCTTTCACCTCTTGCACTTGATATAGTGTATTTAAAATACTAATCCTTGCAAAATGCTTAGATTCAGAACTGTCAGATTGCAACCCTTTAGCTGACATATTCATAATTGGTATACATTATCTAGAAAATATCAATTTCAGGCATCAGAACTCTGACACCATTGTTTTGGGGTAGCTGAGATAACATTGCAGAATTCTTACGCAACATATATAAATCTCTGGCAACGTTGGGTCACGGATCTTACAGTTTTTTGAGCATAGTTATATGTACAAAATTATATTGTGTTCTTTATTCTATTTGTTCTCCTGCTATCAAACTTTCAATTATTCTGAAAATATTTATTTTAGGACTTGTGCAATTTGCATATATACTGGAAAACTGTCTTACCTCTATTTCCAGAGTTACATAAAGTTAATTTTTCCTCTATCTAAATGTTTCAATGTGGACTCCTGTCCCTCTACAGTACATTTTATCTGCGAAGCTTGGTTTCGGACATATTTTCAGCCTCTATCCATTTTCTACAAAAGCAAGAACCTTTGTTTTTTCAAGATTTGTTTTTACCTCTGTCTCAAGATTGGGTGCTACCTATGTTTGTACTCAAAATGGGAAGCAAGCAATCACTCATGCTCCGTATTCTAGTCCAGTCTCGGCTGAATTTTTAAGGCTCCTTATGCTCTTAGTTTTGCCTTGACTCTGTGTGATTTGTGATTTAATAATGTAGTCCTCTGAGCACCGAGCTTTCTCTCCAACATGTTGAGACTGATCTGTCCCTACTCTCCATTTTACATTTTTTTTCATTTACTTTTTACTTTTTTTCCTAAGCTTCAGTCAAGAACTTCTAAGAGTCTTCTCTATATGACTCCTCAGAAATCCTCCAGAAACTGCTGTTAAATTGTGAGTGCTGCAAACTCCCCCTCCCTGTAAAAACATTGTATGACTTAAAACTCCCAGAACTTTTATAAAGGCTTGAAATGTTCCTTCCTTTTGTTTTCATGTACAACACTTATCTCTCAAAGCTGGGATTCTTTCTGGTCATGCAAGAAGTCTTGGGACCCACATCTCATAAAAAGAATTGCTTTTTCTTACCTAAGCTAGGCTGGTAAACAAATCAAGTGGCACTGACTTCATCATGTTAAATTTGGCAAGTACTCTTTTTTATGTTTGTCCCTCAAATGTCAATTTTCATACTTAAAAAGCCACTGGATTTCTGAGTCTGTGCTGTAGCCTCTCCTCACTACCTTTCCCCCCAATGGTTTTCTTTCTTATGATTAGTCATTGGACTTCTGTGGTGAACATCACATTTCAGCACATAATAAAAATGTGTCTTCATCAGAGCAATAGGTTAAATAATACAAAAATCAGGAAAAAAAATTAAGGTACAAGAATGTGGCTCTGTCTCCTAGTTAGTGTAATTAATATTGGTACTGTTGTTAGTGCATTCTGGGAATAAATTTCCTGGCAAAAAGAAAGAGGAAGACTTTACAGGAGGTTCCTGCCCTATCCTTGTAACTTAATAGGACATCATGTGGGCTTTGATCTTCATCCCTTTGCAAGAATTTTGGTTAAATCCTCTAGGTGATTCACTGTAAGTCTCCAGAGCCCCTCTGTAGACCAGGTCCCAGCACTGAGCTGCCACACAGCATCACAAATGACAAAGTCAGGGAAGCCATGAAGCTAATGCAACAGGAAACTCAAAGAAAATCCCAGTTCACTGTCATTTGGCAAAGAGTCAACCACCAGAAGATACTATATCTTTTGGCTCAACCCTACTGCCGTTGTCAATGTCCATAAAATAAATAGAGCAAAAATTCCCCCAAAGACACAATGTTAAGTCTGACTTTCAAAAGAACACTCTTAAAAAGCTGGCGACAGTTACAGCCATAACTGTGTGCGTGCCTCCAAATTCAACAGAAATCAGAGGCACCACTAAAGCTCAGGTATAAATATAAAACTCTCTGTGGATTACTGTAATGTTTTTTTTTTAGGATTCAAACAATTGTTTCTTTTTATCTGAAATCCTCTAGGTCTCTGATGCCTTAAAATGCTTAATGTATTTGCCATGACACATTATTCTGTGTCTCTTTCTTGTATGACACAGCATCATGGGGGGAGAAACACCAGGAGGAAATATGGGAAATGAAACATGCATGTAAATTTCCCTAGGGTAGCCAGTATGTGTGGCAAGGACAGGTGCCTTGCAGGTGTGATAGTCTGCAAAGTAAGGTGCTTGCACTAGACAGGAAAAGGGACAATTTGGAGGTGGTTGTTCCACAGTCTGAGACCTTTGGTTTTCAAATATGCAGGACAAGAATGCTTAAAATGATCATTCTCCACAGTAAGGCCCCAGTTATGGAGCTTCATGCAGACTAGTGGAATTTGTTAGGAGCCAAACTCTCCCTGAATATGCAGACGCTTTATCTAGAGGCTTAAACACATGCTGAGTGCCTTTGAAAATTTAGCGTCTTTTTTTCTGTTCTTTTCTTTCTTTTAACTGAAAAGCATGCATGCACACGAGGGCAAGGCAAGTAGACCAGGCAACGGGGGTGCCTTGTAATGAAGTATCAATCAGGTGTCCAGTGCATCTGGATGGGCTGCGATATCTCTTTCATGAAATCACTGGCAACA
>JAOXNG010000026.1:19630360-19643214 GCA_028566535.1 Scolopax minor | reverse complement strand
TTCGCTGCGAACTGTCCTTGTGACATCATAAGATAGAAGTTTCTTAGCAGGGAAGTGTCTTAGTGACATCATAATGGGCCCTGTGTGCAGATTTGTCTTCTGATTTAGACAACTCCCTTCATCCTTCCTTGAGCAAACGCACCAAACATGGAAAACACTGTCTTTCCGGCATAGAACTTTTGAACCACAGCTATTTAAATATCAGCTCTGCTGGCCTCCTCGGTGAGCTTTCATTTTAACAATAGATATTTTCACAGCACGTGCATCTTTCTGAGATTCATTTTTTTTGCCTACGTAGCGGGAAACAAGCCTGAAGGATTCTGTTGGTCAACATGGAGAGAAGAGGGGAGCTGGACAATGGATAGCTGGTGGGGAGCCAGGGGAAGAAAAGGGGGGGGCCCTGGAAGAGGAAAAAGCAGAGTTGTCCTAGTGCTTTGTGGCACCTGTGTTTTCCATCTTTGCTCCTTGATATCTGAGCAAATTGGAGCCATGGCTTCAGAGGAAGAGAGGATGCGTGGGCAGCTGGGGCAGAGCAGACGGTGGGGTCAGTAGGTGGTTGTGGTGGAAATCTTGTCACATTCTGTTCCCACCCACCACTCAGTCTGATGACTGAATGCCAAGTGTGTGTTAACATCGCTGAGTTAATTGTCTCTTGGCACTATGATAGCAAGAGTTTCTAACTTCATGCTGGACTGAGTGGGTTTGCCACTACCCTACAGTTCATATCAAACAAAAGAAAATTCAGACTTCCAGGAAAATCAGTGTGCATACAAAACTAAATCCCAGCAGGGCTGTACCAGCCATGGGTACAGAACTGTGTACATCTCTTTGATTTATTCAACTCAAACTTGAACCAACAGAAAGTGAAACACATTAGAAGTTATGCTTGAAGAATTACAGTCCCTGGA
Source organism: Scolopax minor (assembly GCA_028566535.1). Lineage (NCBI taxonomy): Eukaryota > Metazoa > Chordata > Aves > Charadriiformes > Scolopacidae > Scolopax > Scolopax minor. Next base: position 19,642,306 of record JAOXNG010000026.1, on the reverse strand, counting down.
GAAAGGTAATAAATTGAATACTCAGCCTGTCCCTTTTATCCCTCCAAAGTACTCTAGTGACATGAGACACTCATGGAAAACTGGGAAACGGCCTGTGATGTTGAAATGCAGTCACAGCACAGTAATATCGTGGAAGGTCTCGGCAAAGAAGACTTTCTTTTCTGAAGCAGCATTTTTGTGTATGGTCCCTTTAGAAGGTACATGTTAGGCTTAAGCTTTGAAAATTACCTGACCTAAACACAGCCCTCCTGAAAGTGGAAGGAATCCAAGGAGTGAAATCCTCCCTTTCCAGCAGCATGTTAGTTTGGCAAGTCTTTTGGAAGCCTGCATTAGGCATGGAGAAACTTCTAGTTGTAAAGAGCTTCCCACTGGATTTTATGGCTTTCAGTCCAAAGCTAACAGCTTCTGAAGATCTTCCTCTTACACTCTGTTCTCCTTTGGCAGCACCTATATCAGTCCTATAGAACAAGGGATGGTATTTCAAAATGTTGTGGATACCTTGTACAACCCTATTGACCATCTCATGAATGAATGCTGCGGCAATATTATATATGGCTGCTGTCTAGGGGGCTTTTAAGAATTCAGAATCATAAAGATTTTGCCTTAGGCTATGAGGTAAAGTTAGACAAATGAGATCTTAAAACAATTTAACAAAACATTTTTTGTCAGATCAATACAGTCTTTTGCAGTTCTGGTAAGAGAAGGCAACAAAATAGGTGACAATAAAAACACAGAAAATAAAAGAGTATTATGAAGAGAAAGCTGCAACTGCGCTGCAGAGGAGGAACTAAGACCTCTAGACAGTAGCAAGTGAGTTTATACCCTCTGATGAAATGAATGTTTCAGCATAACATGCACAATTAGATTATATTTCTTGTGACCATCAGAAGCTTGATGGCCAGCAGCCTTAGTGGGGGCTAGAAGAAGAATGGATGCTTTACGGTGGCAGAGACCCCAAGGGGACATCACATTGTAGCAGCACTCTTCCAAACGCTCAGACATTGAAGCATTTAATGTGATCCACCTGAGGATAGACATTATTAATGTTTGAATTGTATCTGCTGGTTTATGAATTCTTACAAATGAGATGACAGCCCCTCTTCCAGAAACAGTGCTGGCTGGTCTGGATCTGCCGGGCAGCTCTGGAGTTTCTGTACAGCCTGGCAGAAGAAAACTCTCCTCGACTCTGTTTCTCCTGAAATCATTGCCATTCAGCTGAGGACACTGTACCTGTGCGTTTATTGATTTCTAATATAGTTTAAGAAATTCCTCAAGAGGCGTCATCTATTCAGTAAGGATGGAAAGAAAGTCCTGACCATCTGGACTGTTGTTTGGTCAGGAAAATGAAGCACTGTTTGTTCTCATGACTCTCCTTGCTTTGGTGATCCACTTCTCTTCCTTGTCCCTTAGTCCCTTCCCACAGCCACACCGCAATCCTTTAAATTTTAATTGCTCCCATCTCTCCCATTTGGTAACTCTGTCTTCACAGGGGTGATTGGTGTCATTTCTTTTTTTGCCAGTCACACGCTGTCATTCTCAAGAGGGGACCTGTTAAAGCCAAAACCCACAAGGTCCCATTTGTGTTTGCCGTCACACGTGTTCTAAATCAGCACCAGCAGTACCACAGCCGACCGGTCTGCGCCGTCCAGACACGAGTGAGGACTGAGACACTAATGTCAGCTTTACAGCATCCTGCTCTTGGCATCGCGTGGGGGCTCCTGCTGCCTGGGGCTGGGGTTGGAGACAAATCCTATTCGGTGATCCCAAGACAGTGTGTAGTGGCAAGTGGCTTATTTTCCACAGTTTGTTCCTTTTTGACTCTTCTTTTGACACTGTTCCTCTCTGTGGCAACCATTGTACCTCCTGCTTGCCACTAATTTCACAAATGTGCTTTTTAATCATAACATTTTCAAGGGATTGCTTGCTTTTTTATTGCCTTTAAAGAGCAGGATATGGAAAAGGCAGTAGAAACCCAGTCAAAACTAGAAAAGGAGGAAAAAAATAGGAGAATTTTTAAAAAGTGTTATCTGGATAAAAAGCAGCTGTAAGGAATCAAAAATATGATTTTTAATCTGTATAATGGTCTGACCTGGGAGTTCTAGCATGCCAGATTAAGGGACCTCCAGAAGTCCCCTCTAAATGAACTTTTTAGATGAACGTGTTTCATCGTGTCATGTAGCTATTGCATGGACATTAAGGCAGTATGGTTACTATCCATCCAAGAGGACAAGGATTTCCTTTGCACGTTGCCTTTTTATTTCATCCAATTTAACACATTCCAAATTTCTTCAGTTTAACCTTACTTGTGAATTCTGTGTCTTCCCAGGGATTACAGCAGCAGTATCATACTAATGTTTCTGATGTGAAAGAGCTCCAAGTTAGCATAGATTCTCCCTTACCCTATTTTCAGCATTTCTGAAGAAAAAAATATCACTGCATTTTTAAGAGCTTGGGCTTAGTATCAAATTTGGTAAATTATAAGTATTCAGCATACTTTGATCATAATGAGAAAACTTAGTGCTGCTCCTGCCACTGCTGCAATAGATCAATTGATCTGACAGATGAATAAACTAGGAGAAAGGAAAATGTTACTAAATGTTAATTAATAATAATTAATGAATAATTTATTATTAATAATAATTAACTAAATGTTAATTAGCTAGTGACAACTGTATTTCACTACATGTGTATCTAAACAAGACCAGATTCCTGAGCTGCTTTTGCCAAACTGTCTTTTTTTTTTTTTAATCTTAAAAAAAGAAAAAAAAGGCCCCATGAAATGCAGGATGATGTATTTTAAAAAAGAGTTCTTTTCTGGCCCCATGAAATGCAGGATGATGTATTTAAAAAAAAGAGTTCTTTTCTGGCCCCATGAAATACAGGATGATGTATTTGATTTATTGTTGCAAGGCTACTTGTAATCAGAGGCAGTGTTTTGTTTTTATTTTCTTTTTCTTTAACAGTATTTTGTGTTAGGATCAGGTGATTGATTTGATACCAGTTTAGTTTTCCTTGTCAGATTGTATAATGTAACCACAGGATGAGTGTAGGAGATGCATGACTAACTTTGGCTGACTCAGAAGCTGACCGTGCCAAGAGAATTTTATAACTTGATACTAGAAGAAAGTGAATTTTCAAAAATATTGCCCAAATTTTTACTCAGGTCTTAAGCAAATATCTGTATTTACATAGTCAGTCTTATACCCTTAAGTCAATTAAATGAAAACATTAATTTAATTCCCCATCTATTCTAATAGCTCAGGAGGCATTCACAAAGATAACAACTCTGCTTTGTTATTAGATCTTGCTAAAAATACCAAGTTTTCTGACAATGAATTCCAAAGGTTAGGGAAGAATTGTGTTTAAATAAACAAAAGACAAGCACCAGACCTTCTACCCTTTATCTGTGTAAAATGTACTGCCTGACAATTTTATGGCATTTCTTCTAGTTTGGGGGATATGAGCAGTAAGGCCTCTTGATTTTGCCATTTATAGATTTAGGTCAGTCTTTTATGTAACTTCCAAATTCATCTCTAAATTAAACAGTTGCAGCCTTTTCCCTTGCAATGGGATCTCTCACTTTGCCGACGTTTTTCTGGTCTTTTTGGCATCCTATTGCAGGATGTGCCCTGTTACTTTTCCTCTGATGTGTTCTGCCTCAGCTGCAGTGAATGGAGTGAAGCGTAGGGTTTTTCTGCCACCATTAGGGTGGGAGGCACACTGCAGCTGCTTGGAAGAAATGCTGGAAGGGCCCTTAACAAGGCAGAAAAGTAGGAACTGAAGGACTTTCTTATCCCTGAAAAACTTTCAAATGTATGTAGACAAAATAAAAGAGGCTTGAATGCCTTTGGTTTTGTCCTGCAGTGCAAACCAGCACAAAGAGGGCAAAAGGACGTTATTGCAGGTAAAGTAGCAATGGGTTCAGTGAGTGAAAACCTAGATACCGACCTTCTGTAAGTGAAAAATCTAGTAATAACACTGCATTTCCTCCTATCTGGAACCAGCAAGTGGCATGAGAGCAGATTATCAGCTGAGATTCCCATAAAGAAAGAATCTGCCATTTGCTCTTCAAAATCAAGTGATGTTACTGCTTCACACATCCCACAATAAGGGGTTACATCCTTCTCAAGTTAGTTACATAAAACAGCATCACAAAAACAAGTAAGATGTTTTTTGTGGAAAAAACAGTCCCTCGTAAACAGTCCCTCCCCAGCTCTCCTGGAGCCCCTTCAGATATTGGGAGGCTGCTCTAAGGTCTCCCTGGAGCCTTCTCTTCTCCAGGCTGAACACCCCCAGCTCTCTCAGCCTGTTCTCACAGCAGAGGTGCTCCAGATCTCTGATCATCTTTGTAGCCCTCTGCTGGACCCGTTCCAACAGATTCATATCCTTCCTCTGCTGAGGACTCCAGAGCTGGACATGTACCTACAGGTCTTTTTATAGCACACATACCTTTGAGAATAGTAGATCCTGCCTTACAAAGCAGACACCAGCTTGCGACTAGGGCAACTATATCAGCTGCTAACTGGTCCCACAGCTCAGTGTAAATGAAATATTTCTCACCTGGTCCCACAGCTCAGGATAAACGAAATATTTCTCACCTGGGCCAGGAGACCCAGGACTCAGCTCACCAATAGCCTTCCTAGTCAAGGAAGGCAGAGTTTAACTTGGCTTGTGGCAGCAACTCTCAATGTCCGTGTGTCTCCTGGAGTTTGTACAGTGCTAGTCAGAGGGAATTTAGAGAATAGGGTGGTAGATCTGGAAAACAAACAAACAAACAAACAAAAATTAATTCTGTGTTTCCTACAAAACAGAGAGAGGAAGATCTGAAGGGACCATATACCTAGGGCCGTCAGTTGAGAGTGCTGCATTACCAACTCCCTGGGATGGGATATCATCTGGAGATGGTGCCTCAACCCCTTCCCTGGGCAGCCCAGTTCAAGTCTTAATAACCTGTTCAGTGTAAAAATTTTTCCTAATATCCAACCTGAACGTCCCCTGGTGCAACTTGAGGCCCTTTCTTCTTGTCCCATGGCCTGTGACTTGGGAAAAGAGACCGACCCCAACCTCTCTACACCCTCCTGTCAGGGAGTTGGAGAGAGCAAGAAGGTCTCCCCTCAGCCTCCTTTGCTCCAGGCTGAACACCCCCAGCTCCCCCAGTCTTTCCCCATAAGACATAATCTCCAGACCCCTCACCAGATTCGTTGCCCTTCTCTCCTCTCCCCGGGGGGTGTTAGGCTGGCCAAAACCTCAGGATTTCAGTGTTGATATTGGAAAGATCAGACAACCAGTGCTCTCTGTATTGTTCATCCACAATGTACTGTCAGTTGAAACCCATTTCTTGGCCACATCTACAAAACCAGCATGGATGCTACTGCTCTGTTGATTCAGGATTTACATTGTGCACCATGAAGACCAAGTTTGAGTTTGGAATTTGTTTTGCCAAAGGTGAATACCTTTTTCCATTCTTCAGAGAAAGTCTTACTATTCCAATCAAACCCATAGCATTATAATAAAAAATTATATCCTAAATATGCACAGAGTACCAAGGACCTAATTAAATCTATGAAAAGGTTCCAATGCTTTGCTGGCCTTGTTGGCATTCTCAAGGTCTGACAAAAAAACATGGATATCAGCTGATATGAGTAGGCACATTTTCATGAGAGTTTAATGCCTTTAACAGAATTATTGCCTTTGAAAGATCTCACTCAACAGACTCAGGAGTTTGAGATCAGGAGTTTGAGATTAGGGCTCAGCGTTAGCTTTACACAGCTCTTGCTAAAGTTTAAACACTACCTAGGAACTGAATTATGGAAGCTACAAACCTTGTGTCTTTAACCAGCTCTAAAGCATTGTAGCTTATGAATGTTCTACGAAATAATAATTATGAAAGCGCTTATAGGAATGTCTGGGAAATGATTTTTCAGCTGCTTCTACTGGGGAACATTAGCTTTGTGTTGGTATTAGCCACACTTGTCATACAATTTTGCTACAAGCAGGCTTTCAAGAACCGGGTATTTCATGAAAACACTTGAATTGTCCTCACTTGCATTATTGCCTTCTGATTACTTACATTGCATTCTGATAGATCGTCTTCCAAACTGTTTGGACAAATGAAACAGAACCAGCAAAGGCAAAACCTGCTTCTATAATAATTAGTAGCTTTCCTTATGCCTCCTAACAATGTTTTGCCCTTATTGAGAAAGGACTTGTGATTCTGACATTCATGGTACCACAGACATACTACTGCTGGGTTTAGTTTGTGTACCTAATTAAAGCTGGAATGGCTCACGGCTCGCTGCAGCTTTCCATGACTTGGAGCCTCTTGACATTATTTATGCGACCGCTAAGTGACACAGAAACACATCCGAGGGAGAATCAGAGAGGAACAAATGGCTGAAGAAAGGTCAGGGCAATACCACTTGGCTGTTTCCTAGAAATGGGAAGAGAAATTCTGCTCCTATTGAACTCCTCCTTTTCTTTGTTAGCAAAATTAGTTTATGGGTTGTGACATTGAGGGCTTAATTTTCCTTTTATTGCTTTGGAGGGCCACAAATACACGCAAAGCAATAAGGGAGAAATATGAATGTAGACATTCTCTTTTAAAAGTGACAGCAATTGGCCGTCAAATATACAGCATCATTTCTCTTTGTTTTTCAGGAACATCTCTTGGCTTATCCTCATCTGAGAACAAATTTGCCAACCCCCATTAGAAATACCCCTAATACATACTTACATCAAGAGTCCAGGCATGTAGCAGTAGCTCACTGTTGTGTTGAAGCCAGGGTGGGTTTGTTTTTTCTGGCATGCCTCTGAAATCTAGTAAAAGGTACAGAATGGGTTTTGTAAGAGCAGCAACGTAATGGATGAGCAGGTTCAAAGCGAATGTAAGGAAGGGCTTTTCTCATACAACACGCAGTTAATCTGCGGAACTTTTCAGCATCGGATGCTGGGGACGCTCACAGAGAGCTTACAGAGGTTAAAAAAGTGACTGAATAAATTTAGGACAAATCGAAAAATCACTGGAGAGTGTTAATCCCCATCACCACATCCCAATCACAGGGCCTTACATCTTGCTTCACTGTAAGCTTAAGTGTACCGGGGAAATACCAGTTAAATCTCGCTTTGGTGTTGTCCTTGTACATAGGTGTCTGCTACTGGCCACTCTCTAAACCAGTCCAAAATCAAGTTTTTTGCATTGCAGAGAGCAAGAAATTTCACAGATGCTTATTCTGTAGTTAGATCCTCAAAACTAAGCACTCATGCCATTTAGCATCATTTCAGATGTCAGGAAATTTTCATATAAATTGCAAATATTACCAAGTCAGGCCCAAGCTGATTATTTTTATTTATTTCAGCGTAACATGCCGTTTCTGTTAAAATCAAAACCACATAAATATGAGATATTTGCTTGATATTTTGTGGACTCAAATATTGCAGTGACACAGGAGTTTTCCAATTTGAGGAAAAATTCCACTCAAAATATCCTCCCTGTCCCAAAGGTTTCCAGCCTTTTACTCTAGATCTTCAGGTATGGGGCTCTTATGTATGTTGGCATGTTTGCACTAGGTTGATATCAAGTAAACAGAGACTGTAAGCTTAATTTTTAAGAACCCCATTATGAAAAGACAGATCAATTAAAAAAACAACACTACTTTAAGTATCTCCAGCCAGAAACACAATAAAATGAGGCTTTGAAGGGCAAAGTGATAGCATAAATTAAAATTAGGAGAGAAGACAGGCTGAAGGGAAGGAAAAGCATTCAGATGAAGGTAGAGATGTGCTAAGAAAAAAAGGAACCAACACATTAAAAATCATGCTGTGAAGAAAAGGCCAATGGCCTTGCTGAGAGACTGATGGTTTTGTGGGGCAGAGGTGGGACAACGTTACACTTCACAGCCCTGACTTGACCTAGGCTGACTGACAGTCTTTCTTTCCCATTTCCCAACGATTAAGGATTTAATTTGGTTTATCCCACCTTTATTGTCTCCTGAGCATTCATTTCTTCTTATTTAGAAAAATGCCATATACCCTGCAAAGGCATCATGAAAAGGTTTGTGTGCAATTTTGGTTTAAAACACAAAGCAATCCAGATTCTGACTGTCCATCTCCTTTCCATTTCTAATTTCCACAGTAGGTGGATTGCTTTTAGCAGTGAACTGACTTTGACAGTTCATGACATACACATTTTTTGCAGGACATGAACTAGTTTAGAGTACTTGAATAGAATGTATCTTCTGTCTGATAGAAAATGTGTGCTGCGTAAGCCAAATGCAATTTGAAAATATTGTGCTTAAACATTTACATTTTTGGTCAAGATCTTTTGATCTCTGGGTTATGCTGTGTCAACTTGCAAAGGTTCCAAACCAGAAGAGGGCCTCATCATGCTAAAATGTCCTTGATATGAAAGTTGTAGGCCTTTTTTTTAAAACTTGAAAACCACTACAGTTATTTCAGTGTTTGTTACATCTCTTTGAACATCCTGACAAGCCCAGGTGAAATGAATTGAAAGCTCTTGACTCACCGTAAATCACAGAATCTTCATGGTTGGAAAGGACCTCTGAGATCACTGAGTCCAACCACACACACACAAAAGAGCCCCACAATCTCAGGCACTAGAGCAGGCTCTGAAGTTTAATTCACATTTATTCATGCAGTTTGACCAGTCATTCATTCCTGCAGTTGAAAGAAACCGGTAAAGTAAAATATTTTCCCTTCATTGTCCTAGTTCATTTCTTTCTGTCGCCTGTAAGGGATTCGTTTGTGTACTGAATTTCTGTACAAGCCTTCTATAGAGACTACTTCTCTCCACGTCTGTTTCTCTGGAACTTGTCATGAGTAGTTATTGATGCATATAAAGGAGGTAAAAACTGATGCAAGGTGGCTTGATGCTCAAGAGAAGGAGGAAGACTCTACGACTGTCACTATGGTGTGAGCCAGGCCACAGGAGGGCAGGTTATAAGATGTATTTTTCAAAGGGGGAATTGAATCACCTTATTACCATGGGAAACAGTACGTCTTTAGCAATAATCTAAACACGCTGCAACAATCAGTGTGTTTCAGTGAAAACAGTTGTGCATGGGAAAAAATTACTCCTGTTGAAACAGAAGGCAAAGCTGGTTTTGACCAATAACAGAAGCTCCACATGAACTGATTCGGAAACACCAAAAATGTCTATGCTTAGAACCAATCATCTCTTTAATAAAGTATCAGAACTTAAGCAGTTATTGCTTTCTTCCTTCACAGAAAGTTCAAAGCTAATTTTGAATTTTTCCCTGAGCTCACTGAACAGATACAAAATATACAAACCCAGCTGAGCTTTCCGTATTAGAGGATCTACAATCAACATAATTTAGTGTTCAGTGCAATCTCAAAGGCTGAGCATACCTTACCCAATTCTGGCATATTTCCTGCAACTTTCATATTTTGTATTAAAGCAGATTCTGCTTCAGCAAGGTAATTCAAACATATATAACTAAGCATATGCCAAACATATAAGCATTTATCTAGTTCAAATACTTTGAATGTAAACAAAATACCTGGTCTTTAACAGAACTTCTTAGTCTTTAGTATTCGTTCATCTCAAAAGCTCACATCCTAAACTCAGCAAGACAACTGTGTGGGATAAAGCATACGCTGAGAGAATTTTTCATGCTGCACCCTTAGGTTTTAGCTGCTTTTCTGGGTTTGGCTGTGGCAAAACTGCTCTCTAGTGGAACTGAAGCAGAAACACATGCTCCTGGGCTGAGTTGGCGTCTCCTCAGCCCCTTTGCTTGCTGACAGCTCTGCGGAGATGTTTCGGATGCCTGACAGATTTTACAGGCCTGGAGGTCACCTAGAAAATACTCCAGTGTGCCATTGTCCCACATGCCAGTATGATTAACAGAGCTCTACACACCATTTTTACTGTACAACTACTCGTGTCACTGGATTAGAGAGCAAAGGCATTCACAAACTGTAAGTATCTTATAATTTAAAACCTTCACAAACTTTACATGTCTTAATAGGATCTGAGTTCTTCATACTATCTGTCCTAAGAGCATCTGACCATCGAGCTGGTTTAATCAACACTGATACACAAAAAAAAGTCAAGAAGTAGAGCTAACACTAGCAATTACTGCCAGTAAGTGAGCAGAAGTGAGGCTAAGATGAGTCCCTGTTATCTGAACATCACAAGAGGTGCTATGGATAACGTCTAAATCTCACCTGACAGGAAAACAGACTAGAACTAAAGGGCTCCTGGTTGCTACATCCAGCCACCAGAAGGAATCCATTCATGTCACGTTCACTTCACTCGAGTGAAGTGCATGTTCTGAACCAAAGCCAAAGTGAACTGAAAGCCTAAGAGGACAAACGTAATCACACAAATAACACAGGATCTAGTGCAGAGTTATTAAAAAACAAAGGGGGGAGCAAATTTTGGGGCTGAATATTACTTAAGATCTATTTTGCTTTGCAGGTACAGGTACTGCTTTAAGTTCTGTTGCCATCTTCTGTTGCAGAGTTCAGTATGGCCATGCTGGACTCCAGATTGCTGTGCCACAGAGTGTCTCACAATAGGTGAGGACACCAAGGAAGCTTCTGTCCTCAGCTTAAAGAGAAGCTTGGGATTACTTCTACACAGTGGAAATTATTTTATTTTCAAAATGAACGTAAAATTTCAGTACAATTTGGTAAATATTCTTGGCCTGAAAAGTAGAAGTGAGAAATTTTTTTTGTGTGTGTGTTTCAAAAAGACTTTGTGAAGTGACTTTCTGATTACCCATTACCTTAACTGCATTTTTGAAGATTGAAAAGGTAGTCAGGGCAAAATATACAAACCAGAAACGTATTACTTTACCACTGTTTCTGTGAAAGCATTCATTCTAAAAGTTTGGGGCCAATACCATCTTTTTTGCTGCTTGAAGACCTGTACTTTTTAGATGAAAGGTGCATCAGGCAGGTCATGGTACATCTCAGATATACCCTTGGTGCGTGCAGAGCACTTGAATCCTTCCTCCTCCCTGTGCATGTCACACAAAGCACAAGGGGACGGAGAACCTGGTTTGATGATCTAGGATTCGGACTAGATCACACGCCAATAACAAGGAAACATTCAGAGTCTGTTTATCAAGACTACATTTTCAGCTTAACATTTTAACCTGCACACTGAATTGCAGATTTTCTCATAGAGGCAGCACTTCCAGATGCTTGTTTAAAAAATACAAAGCTAGTTTAAAAACTGTTCACAACTGATTCAGAAAAAAAAAAAAAAAAGAAAAAAAAAACACACAAGGAACTGTATTACTGTGATAGCTGCACCTTCATCTTGACCATCAGCAATGTGATTCTGGCACAGGATTTCTTAGCAAAACATCAAAATACCTCTCTTTACAGGGGAATTTGAAATAGCATCAAGGGTATGTGTTCTTCTAACTTCAGTTTCCAGAATGAGAAGCTAAGGTTGAGTTCTTCTGCTTGTGCTACAGAACTGAAGTGATTTAACATCTTCTGTTTCAGAGCAGACTCTCCTTTTGTGCTTAATAGTCTATGGTCTTGATCATTGTCTCTTTTTTTTAAAAAAAAAAAAAAAAAACACAAAACAACCAAAACCCAAAACAACAACCCCCACAACAGATCCCTTTTCTCCTATTACCATAAAGCTATAGACTGTACATCATCAGTCAGGTGCACAAATAAAACATTCTGAAGCAATTTTTCATGTGCCTTGTCCTGTCGCGGTCCCTGTTCAAGCTGTTGGCTTCAGGCAATAATTTGTTAATGCAGGTGTGTCACATTTTCTTGTGTCTGTGCAGGCTGGAAAAGTGACTTTGAATAAAGGAGGAAATTCTAAGGCTCTAACAGAGCTACCTAAAGGTAGGGCTGTGGACTGACAGGGACTATGTCTTATAGCCATGCCTGTAGAAAAAGATTTTTAGCTTTAGAGAAGGGAGAAGACAAGTGCCTAAG
>JAOXNG010000026.1:19598307-19609702 GCA_028566535.1 Scolopax minor | reverse complement strand
ACCAGCAGGTGGAGGGAGGTCATCCTGCCCCTCTGCTCTGCCCTGGGGAGGCCCCAGCTGGAGCACTGGGACCAGTTCTGGGTTCCCTGATTCAAGAAGGACAGGGAACTGCTGGAGAGGGTGCGAGGATGACGAGGGGCCTAGAACATCTATCCAAGGAGAGGCTGAGGAACTTGGGTCTTTTGAGTGTGGAGAAGAGAAGACTGAGGGGGGATCTGATGCACGCCTATAAATACCTAAAGGGAGGGTGTCAAGAGGATGGGGCCAGTCTTTTTGCAGTGGTGCCCAGGAATGGGACAAGAGGAAGTGGGCACTGCCTCTACTTGCTTGTTTTCAACCTACCTCCTCCTAATTTCACCTGACAGCCCTCACTCATCTTGTAAGGGACAGAGTGAGCACTCATTTCTCTCTCCACTCAGAGCAGAGGCACTTAAGGAACATCCAGTAGCATAAAGACAAACGTTTTAAAGACTCACAAATCTGAGAATCCTTTCAAACAAGAAAACAAGGTTTTCTCACAGTTTCATGCGTATTTTAAATGAACAGTCATGATGATGAAAGAACAGTCTCTTGAGCTGGAGAGGAGCCACAAACCTGCACCTCTAGGAGCTGGATGCACTTACTTTTAAATGAGACTCTCTGGAAAGAGTCTGTGGATGGAGAACTTTACCGAAGCCCCTGTATACTGTTTGTGAGTTTTCATTTACATTAAATGGAGATAAGTTGGCCACCTACTGTTCATATTTGCATATCAGATGTTTTTGTCTCACATCAAGAGAAACTAAATGGTTTTAGTTTAAAACAGATGGCAAACTGTTGGCAGGAGCTTTCAGAGGCATCAACAATTATACAGTAAAGTAGGACTCATAGGACAGATGAGCAATTAAATACCCAGTGCTAGAAAGTGACCTGAAATTAAATCCAAAGTATAGGCCATCACACAGCAGGATGTTGAAAACCTTCCTACAGATCTGCATTCTGCAACTAGCACCTGTCTCTCTTCAAGGACAGAGAAAAAGCCCCAGTTTGAAAGGAGATTGCCTTTTGGAGCAATTAAAATCTGCATTCAAGTCTGGATCAGGCTATTTGTATATTTCTCACAGATTGTTTCAGAGTTTCCATCTCTCCTGAGCCAGGTGAGAAAAACTTCCTGGTAAGACACAACAGCTGAAACAAAACTCTGCAAAAGCAACTCATACTAATAAAAGCCAGTCTGTCAGCCTATCAAACATGAGCACACGAAAGATATTCCTGAAAAACAGACACATAAATACCCCATTATGCAGGTTGTCACCTGCAGCTCACCTGCCTGAAATCCTGATTTAAACACCTGGCTGAAGAATACACTGCTGTTGGGATACACAGGCGGGTCAGTAAGCACAAAATGAGCACAAACACGCTGAGGGATTGCCATGACTGGCAAGATTGGAAAGACTCACATTCCACCTTGTCTCAGTGCAGAGTCCTGAGCAGAGTCCTGCTCTTACTGCGGTGCAAGAGCTGCTGCTCCTCTGTAACAGGGAGCCTGCCTACAGGAGATGAGCCCAGCTGCAGGAGATGAGTCGGGAAGCAGCCACATAAATAATCTTGCTGCTTACAAATGGAAGAAATGTTTAATCCAGGCTCGAGAAAGCGAGACAACCAGACAAGACCTTATGTGGCTCTTAGCTGAGACTGTCCCCACAAGGTTTTGCCACCGCACACTGTTTCTACGTGCCAGCTAAGCTATCCCCTACCATTGCTAATGAGCCATCATCCCTAAATAACCTTCTAGCATCCCTATTCATGCCTTCACGACACCCTGAACTTTTGATCATCCTGAACTTTGGTTCTCATCCTGCTGGGAGCTCTGAATAACTGCAGGAAGATAGTCATTTGGAGGAAGGCTAAAATAAGAGCTGTAGGTTTACTCCTTCCGTAGGCACTGGCAAGACTTTTAATACTTTCGAAAATGCATTAAATGCCCTTTCCCGGGGCTTCAAGACCCTCTTATCCAGGAAAGACAGAAGTTTTCTTATGCATAGATGTTATTTAAATATCTAGCAAGAGTAGAGAAGGAGAAGGACAGTGCAGCAATGATACCCAACAACATTGAAGAAGGCAGGGCACAGAAATAGCTGCGCTCTAACAGCCCATAGGCCTGTCAGTGTTTATTGTCTGTAAAGGAGATGGAATAGTGTAAGAGGCTGCAGTGTGCAAACCACCTCTATTTGCTTGATTATAGCCTTTGTTAAAATACCTGGTTATAGCTAGGGGCAATGGAAGTCGAGCTAGGAATCTGAAAAGAGTGTTCAACCTTCTTATATTTTGTGGAAGCAAAACTTAAAGGAAAATGATAAGACACAGAAGGCTATAATTTATCACCTTGAGCTTATCAACTCTAACTGAACTGCAATTGCTTAAGAAGCACATAAGTGATAGTATAATGCCAGAATGTGAACTTCACACTACTGCAAAATTTAACTCTCTGTCATGTGCCAAAGAGACAGTCACACTGAGTGAGTGCTCAGGACTGCAGTTTTTACTTGACTGCATAGTTAAAGAAAATACACACAGGACCCCTGTGGTGGAAAAACATGTTAATGGGAAATTGTCAGCAACCTGGGAATTGGCACCGAGCTTTCTAATGTCTGCACGAGCTCACCTTTCCCATTTAGCTGTTCCCCCTGTAACTCACAGGACAGTGCTTTCAAGATCCTATGATCTCGTAATGTTAAGGAAGTGAAACAAGCAGCTGGTCTAAAACAAAATACCTCAATTAATTAATTAATGGCCAGCAAAAAAATCTGAATACGGTAAAGCTAAGCAGAAGCTTTCTCCAGCTGACCTCAAAGAAGGCTTTTTTAAAAAAACAAACCCCAAACCAAACAACAAACCAAATCCCAAAAGAAAATAGTGACTTCTGTGGTTCTTTTACATTTATAATAATGTCTGCACCATGCAGCCAGCAGTGGCTGAACCTTGCACAAGCTTTCCTTCAGACACAAGCAGCTCAAGAAAGTGGTGGCACAGCTGAAGCTGAAGGATGATGTTTGCCCACAGCCTTATGCTTTAGCAAAACACAAATGTAAGGGATAAGATCATCAGCTACTGCACACAAGCTGTTGAGCATCTCCTCCTGTCTCCACAGAGAGCTCGTAGCCAGCCGGTCCCTCGTGTCTGCTTCAGTTGGTTAACCCAGCACTGCTCCATCAATTGAATCCCTTTCATGGATGCTAAAGCCACAAGATTTGCTTAAAACGCCTCATCAGCACCGTAGCAGTGACAGTAGAATGGCGATTATGGTGAGGTGGGGAAAAGGGGCTTTTGGCAGAATGGATCCCTCAGAGGCAGGAAGTCACTTCTGCTCTCCGAGACCCAAAAATTTTCGCATGTAGCAGGAGGTTGTTTCTTTTTGCTGAGCAGCTTGAAAGCCACAAACAGAATCTGCAAAAGCCTTGTCAGAGCAAATATTATAGGATATAATATTCTCAAAGCACTTCTGATCTACAGTAGTTATGCCAGTGGCTAATGGTACATTAGCTAAGTGCATTTGAGGAGATCGGTACTGCTCGTCTAAGTGGTTTGAAAGTAGGAAAAATACTCTGTAGGGCTTGATGTGCTAAGTACAGAGTAACACAGCAGAGCTGGGACCCACCCGGGAACCACAGGCCTTCTTTTGGTGGGAACAAGTAAAAAGGCTGTCATTCAGTGCCAGGAACTCTTGGATTTTCAGGGACTGGTTTGTTTGTTTACAGTTTGGCAAAAATATTTCTTGAGGGAAAACAACTGGCCCTGTCATGGTTTGAGAATGAAAAGAAGCTCTTTTTTACTATAAAATGGTTCAAAAATTCTTGAACTTGGTACTGTTAATGCTTGGAAACATTTAAGCAACCTTTTAATATGATTATGAGCTGTTTCAAAGTAGCAACAATTCTGTTTAGAAGAGAGATGAGTGAAGCATTTTGGAGATAAAAAATATTGCAAGCCTGGAAGATTGCTATTAAGTAATTTAGCTAACAACTGACATTGCCAGCAATCTTATTTTTCTGACACATCCTTCATTCAGTAAACAGTTCTGTTTAGGATCCTGATTCCAAAGTAGAGGTGCCAATTTGGCTTCATGCACTTGGGTATTGCTGGGTGCCTCACAAGCCAATTTTCAGGTGGAAACACCTGTGTCAGACCCTGATACTCTGGGTTTGTAGTCTACACCCCTAAGCTGGCCAGATGCTATGGGAGAACGGGAGGCTGAAGGTTCCCATCTGAAGCCCTCCAGATCAAGGGCAACATGGTGGGGGACAGCACAGAAAGCATTCCCAGTGCCTGGCTAAGTTAAAGCTGCAAAGGGCAAGAGAGAATTTCTGCTGAAAGCACCACACAAGATACGTCGGGTATCCCTGGGGAGTACAGTCAGGGACCTAAGTTTCCTGATGTTCCTCATTTCATATCCTAGCTACATGACTTTATGTGCCATTAAATTAATCCCATTTCAGGTTACAGAAATGTTGTGGAGGTGGAAGTAGCATCCCACATATTTGTTCATGACCCATTTCAGAATCAAAATGTGTTTTAAAGACTTGATATACCCGTTACTTTTTATTGTGAACTGGTGGTCATACAGTTAGTACTGAGTTTTAGGACAACACATCACTTGATAAAAACACTGTTTTGTTATTATATCATCCCATTGAATAAGGAGTACTCTACTGCACCACACACACCACCACTCCACTGCAAACTCAGTATCCACATTTAAATCACTGGCAAAAAGATGAAGCTTTTTATTATAGTCTCCTCAATCATTGAAAAAAACCCTTAACATGATGTTCACTTAAAAATTGCATTCGCGCCTTTTTCTTTTATTCTCTCCAATTACTTCTTTTTTATTTTAAAATTGAAAATAAGAATGAACAAAAAAGTGCCACGAAGGAGTAACAGACAAATAAGAAACCAGAAAATATTAAGCAAAACTGATATTGTGGGACAAGTTCTGTTTGGCTTTCAACGCCAAGAACAAAACATCCCATCATCTTTCCAGGGATGGAGGTGAGGTGTGTAGTTTCCCAGGTCTTCCTTCTTGCCAGTCAGCCTCTCCCCCATCCCTGGAAAGATGATAGAATGACTCCTTCTGAAATATTTTCAGTACAGAGAAATAAACAGTGTTTTTTTAAAACTTAACAATACTCCCAAGATCCCTTTGAAATCTTTCCTTATTTATTAATCTTAGTAAAGTAGCCAGGTTTTTCAGACAAACTCAGCATACATCAACCAAGGCCCAAAAAGCCAAGAGCAGTTATGCAAAGTGAGTTGGTATCAGACACATTTCATGTGTGTGCTTCTCTACTGGAGTGTTTTTAATCTTCTATGGTGGTTTGTTAGAACTAACAAATCTTTCTCTGCTCAGTTCTCTGTTCAGCAGGAGAAATAAGGTTGCATGATCAATGTGCCGATTCTTTCTGTGAATTGCTCACAACCTCAAGCAGAGAAAATAATGTTAAGCACATCACCAGTAGAAAATTATTTCTCTTTATTCCGACTAATGAATGGACCACATAAATACGAGCTTCTTACACACTGCAGTAACAAGTGAACCAAGAACAAAAACCTGACTGTGCTAATGCAAGGCGATTATAGTGAATAGAGTGACTTTTAGAAATGAGAAGAATTCCAGACTAGTAGAAAGTAAATTGGTTAGGAGAGGTTCAACAAGATGTCTGCAAGAAAAAGTAGATAACAAAGAAACAGTAGTTTGTGAAAAGCTGTGGAAAAGTAATTAAGATATTTGTGTTGATAGCCTCAATGCCTAGATGCTCGCAAATAATCTAAATCAGCAGCCACTTTAAAGAAATTTTACTAGAAGGGACTTGCTTGTATCTCATTGTCTTTATCTTGTTTTCTTGCTCTGCCACTGCCAATTTTCAGGTTGGATTTTTTTTTTTGATAGAACTGGGAAGTGTAACTTTAGAACACAAACACTAATAGAGATGAAGTTATTAAATATTTTTTCCCACTATTTTTTTTCCTGTGTTAAACCCTGGGCAGGTATATTTCCTCTAAATTTAAATTTGCTCAATTCTGTTTTCCTGTCTGAACAGCAAAGTCAAAAAAAAAAAGAAAACCACAAGCAATATAACAATACTAATCTTCAAGCACAAAATTCTTATCACACTTACTTTACCTTAAATTGAGCTGAAATCAAAGTTTCATAACAGCAAGAGAAATATTAAATCTGCAGACATTTAGTATTTCAATCCCCATAAAACTGTTCAGTGTATTTACCAGCTGCCAAAAAGACAAACACCCATAAAAGCCTTTTGGCCAAAGACAGCTACAAGTTTTGAAAAAATACTTCTGTTTTGGTGGCAAAAAGTGCCACCAATTCAACATTTCTCTCCCCCTTTCCCAAGAAAGGGATCATTTTTTTGCAGAAGCGTGCACATGGACCTCTGGCCTTTTGCAAAACCTGTTTTTTCCAGGGGCAGAACGCCTCCACATCTTGGTGGAAAGTTTTCAGCCAGGATTGTTTCAAATAGATTAAAGCTCTCCTGGCCTCTGATGCTGGCAAAGCTCAGCTCCATGATGAAGAAAATAGGGTGCCATCATGCTGTCATTCTTAACTCTCTGACACATTCAGAGCTTCTTGTGTCCTGAGACTAGGATCCAGTGAGCTGCTGGGGCTACAGATCTTGAGCACAGCTTCTAGGAACTGCAGCCTCGCACCGCTATCCATGAGTAACCAATTGTTTTGTAACTCCATCCATGTCATTTAGGTACCTTCATTTTTGTCAGGTGCTTAATTTTTGTAAACACAATTTAAGTCCACTCTGCACATTTCATCGGGCCACTGGGTTAACTGTAAACAAAAGATGGGAAGTCTTTATAGAGTTGCTCTCTTTTGGGTAGTTCTCTGCATTTCAAAGTTTCCACTTGCAAAGCAAGGATGACAGCAACTCCCTGAACTGCTGGTAGGTGCTGAAAACAATTTAATGGAGACTCTGTTAAAGTGGATCCATTAAAAATTATCACGAGAATTTAACAACTTCTTTCCCCATCTGCCAAACTTTATAGCACCTTTCATTTTTTTTTTAAATCAGGAAAAATTTGAATGCTCATTTACCCTATTAGAATTAATAACAAGAAGTTCTAGTTCCAGCAGTATGAACAAGATGAAAAGAAGTGGTGGAAGTGTGGCCAAATGCTATGCAAAAATACCTTATGTATTAAAAACATCATAAATCGGAGGTTAATCCCTTCCCCATCTTCAAGAGACTGCAATGAAACAGTTACGACTAGAGTACTGGGGTTCAGGAGGTGATCCAAGAAAACTGCACTGAGTAAAGCATTTTTCTGTCCTTGGTATACTTTTATTTAGCAAATCCCCTCTATACTTTATGTGCTTTATTTGAGCTAGAAAAGTTACTTTATTATATAAATTTTTTTTTTTTCTAAATTAATCCCAGCTCAGCAAGTACAGGTAAACTAAGTGTTGGCAAATTTCATTGATAATAACAAGCAGTGCAAGAGCTGGGAGAAAAGCAGGACTGGTCTTGGAGTAAGATACTTTTGTCTATTGTTTCTCAAGTGAAAGCTAAAATTTGCATCTCTATTCTATGTATAATGGAATTTCCCTTGGCGACTGATAGATGTCAATATGCTGGTCTAAACTGAGCTAGATTAGATACTGCTGGTTAGATGGGGCTGGGCACCCATTCTGTCTCCAGAGACATTGAGAATTAATGATCCCAGCAGGTCAGTGTCCAAACTTCCTATGGTGGCAGTGAGGCCAAGAAGTTTATTGTTTATCTAAAAATAAGCCAAGTAGCTTATTTTTAGAAAACTCTATTCCATGTTTCAGTATATTTCTCATCTCCTTCCTCTCCGGTAATGTAATTTAGGATTAGTTTGAATTCTACTAGGGCCTACTGGCAATGATAATCATCAATAAAAACGGCATTTAGTAGGTTGAAGTTGTCTTGATTCATGTGATGCGTTTAAAAGGTAGATATATCTGCTTTTCATCTATACACCTCCGTCGTCAGTGAAGAAAAATGTGCACTTTTAGCATTTCGTTCAGCTGATCTAATTCAAATGTCTAGTTTTTGTTGAGTTTAAATTATGTACTAGAGCACCTTCCTCCTGTACAAAGTCTAGATGACCACCAGTTGCTCTTAACGTTGTGGTGCGATGGATATCAAGAGAAACAAATTGTTGTCTGTTTCTAATACAAGAATTTATTTTTCTTCTTGTTGTTTTTGCCATTTTAAGAATGGGGAATGTTCATGGCCATCTGGCTTTTGTAAGCTTTCAACAGGTTTAGCTGTGTAAAACCAGAACTGAATCTGGTTCAGCTTTGTACCAAACTATGAGGTTTCAGGGTAAGTTAAATATGGATTCAGCTCTACTGACAACCTTGTGGGCAACCCTGTTCTATTTTTAGCATTGTTCTTCTAAACCAATGTTTGTACTATCTTCCTGATGTAGATTTAAATTATGATATCTAGATCTAAACTCAGAACTGGTTCGTGTCCAAGAATTTCTGTGGTGGGCTTTCATGAATCGGCCTTTTTGTGGGAAAAATTTCAGAGGGAGCAGGTACTAAGGACATCAGATACAAAACGCACCAGAGGTACAAAGCTTAAACCAGTGTCGCTAACTATTGCAGTTTAATTGCAGGCCTAGCAATAATTGTAGGTTTTCTGAATGCTCAAAAAGTCTCCCAGAAAAATCTGTCAGCTTTCTCTCTTTGGCAGGCTTATTTATTTATTTCAAGTATATACATCTAGCCTTCCTAAAAATAGGAATCCTAAGAAGTAAACACAAAAGCGTCAACTAGGATCATTTTCAGAGCATTTTGACAACTTTTCACTAAAGCTGAAGTCTGCATTTTGCAATGCACTTTATACATCACTTTCAAATGGCTCATTTCTTCAGCGTTCTGGCTTTGGCATTTATTTCTTAAGCCGAATTATTTTGCTGTTTTGAAATAATAGAAACTCTAGGGAATTCCTTAGCACTGCATACACATAAGGCAGTTACAAAATGACAGTATACTTATGTTCTTTAAGTCATCAATTACAGTCTTACTCAAATACTGTATTTACAGGTATGACAGGAATCTAGGTAGGACAGAGCACAATATACTTGATGCAGCCTTCCGTTCTACATTTAGTCTCAAGTGAGTTTGTTATCAATCTGCCATCCCTGGAGTTAATTTGAAAGATGGGTAGACGTGGAGCTTAGGAACATGTTTTAGTGATGGTTTTGGCAGTGCTACATTGATAGTTGGGCTCAATGATCTTAAAGGTCCCTTCCAGCCTACACAATTCTATGATTCTGTGATTCTATGTATATCTCATGTCTGCCCATCACATATTAGTTCCTTACAATCAGGATCTGCTACCTCTCTATCTGGATATAAATTATTTGGCTTTCCATGATCCCATGAGTCACAGCACACCTCAGTCTAAGGGAGAGTTAGAGTTCTTCTCCTGGACACTCCCACTGCATTGACAATGTTAGCCACAAATAGATGTTTTAGAAATACATATAATAAAATAAGGCAATGCATTCTTCCTCTGCCTATATTCACACTGTGAGGTCAGATGCAGAGGAAGAGGATGAAGTAGCAAAACTAGACTAAGAACTGAGTTGTACTTTACTGGTGTCATGGTATGCCTCAGGGTTCTCCATGGGGGACCTTCAAGCCTTGAGAGCTGTAAATATTAGCAATGAAAGAGTAGTATGTGGTGTAAAATGGCAAACATCTGACTAATCCCTAAATTCATTAAAATGTTGGTGCTTTCTATACATTCTGCATACAACAATTCCCATTCCCTTGCCCTTCATATTGTGTTTTTCCTGTCATAATGAGCTGCCATTACCATCATTAGAGGGGGCTGAGGAAAAATAATTGCTCAGCCTGCATGCTGTAATTAAACCACCCTTGATCTTTTTCCCATCCTCACAGCACAGCCACTCCACTTGTTACTGTTGTTACATTTTACTTGAAAGAAGAGCATGTTTTGGTTGAATTTCTTCATGGGGACTACATCAGCTGATTTGGGACAAGCATGCAGGTTTATATTACAGATTATTTTCAACCGTAAACTTTTCCTTTGCAACTCTTGTAACTATTGAAACTAATTAATTCAAGGCACACGAAACTCTTAATCTCTGTACTATGAAACCTTGTTTCTATAACAAGGTTTTACCTTAATCTGTATGTTATGTTATAAAGAAATACATACATAACATGGTTGGGCTACAAAAAAGTCTTAAAATCTTTGAGGTAAATTCCACAGCAAACACTAACTGCTCTTGGAAGAAATAATTCTGACAAAAAATTATTACATCAGTGTAAGGCTGGTACTGACCAGTTGTTCAAGTATTTTGTGATAATTTGTGGGCCACTGATTCCTAATTATTTTATTCAATAAATGACATTCTCCATTAACTCAATTATCTACAATTAAAGCTTAGTTTTCAGTACTGTCCTGGACTACTCTATCTAAAATTCCAAGTGGAACTTATTTCTTCTTCAGGTAAAAAGATTTAAATAAAAAATAAATCTTTGGCAGTTGTGCAGTTACGCAGGAGCACATTAGCAACTCTAATTTATCTGTGGAAAGAACAACTTGGTTAATATTTTATCCAGCTTGTGTTCAGACTATGAACTTATTCAGCCTTTCAGCAGTGAGACAAACTTCCCGAACTTGTAATGTTGTACTTCTCTGCAGAAACATGAACAACTTGTGACCACTCGAATTTAGAATGTTTCTCTGGATCAAATTATAGAGTACCAAAGCCTTTGTCCCCACCTTATCAGTATGGTCATTTGCTTGTGGTTGCAGCTTGTTTATATATCTACAGGCAAGAAGGGCTCACAGGGGATCCAGAAGCTAACCTGGAAAATTTTTTTTTTTTTATTCTGAACCCTCAGTACTATTAAAAATAGCTACAAGGATTTCTTTCCAATTGCTGTGTGAAAATTTCCTTCCAATTGTTGTGTACTCTTCTTCATTTTATTACAGATTTGTGCACTTTGAACAGAGCACAGTATAAGCTTCCCTGTTTATATCAGCATCATGATTTTTCAACAACTATTTTATATCTGGGAGTAGATGGACACATCAGATTTTCTGAGCATTGGTATTTCCTTCTGACAGTGGGAGAAAAACCCTTTCTTGTAAATAGCATCTAGTGTTTATAAAGAACTCACATATAGTTTTTAGTTATTCAGTGTTTTTTGGTCCAAGCATGATGTATATCAGAAAACTGAAATGCAATCACTCTGTTTCTTTGCAGTATTAGTAGAATTCTGCATGTGGTTTTGTATCCAGGTACTGTGTGCTTGTATTGAAATGTGACATTTACACTAACTTTTGTGAATGTTGCTTTAATGAGTTGTGTTTCC
>JAOXNG010000026.1:19517833-19530324 GCA_028566535.1 Scolopax minor | reverse complement strand
AGCACATCTGAATGTGTGGGTACGGTCAGCGTGTGTGCACAGGCTCGTGTGGTGATGGGGCCTTTAGATACTGGAAGGCTGCTTGATGAACCTTTTTGGTTTCCCCGGAGCCTTCTCTTGTCCAGGCTGAGCAACCCCAGGTCTCTCAGCCTGTCCACACAGGAGATGTGCTCCAGCCCTCGGAGCATCCAGCTCTGCTGAATGCCCATCACCTTGCTATAACCACTGCAGGAGCTTTTGGCAAGCAGTTGCCATATGGCTCCTAAGTGGTGCCGTTTTGTTAACGTTTAGAGTTGGCTAAATCTTCTGTTTCCGTGTCGCACTCCCTTCCTCAATTCATGTGAATGGAAACTAAGATATTCTCTTCATATAACCTGAAAAACAGGAACACAAAGAAACTCTGAACTTGTTAATATCCAGAAAAAATATGTACATGAAATACAATAACTCTAGTTTTATAGTTAATTCATTTCAATGCTATAAATTAGTGATTTTCCTCCCAAGACATTTCAAAACCACTCTTTTAAATAAACTGAGATTCCTAGAATTCTACAGTTACCATGTAGATTGGTTTCATAACAACTCTCAAGAACCATTCCCCCTGAGGTGAGATTTTACTCTTTTCAACAGACTGGATGTCATTCATCAAGAAAAATATTTTCTCAGAGGCACAATGGTGCCTGAGAGTGCCAGCTTAAATTGAATGAGAAGGATGAAATTCAAAGAAAGGGTCTTATGTGTTAAAAAAATTATGGAAAATCTTTACCAACTGTCATAGACTGATACATTTTTCTTTCAAGTCTCTCATTGACAGAAAAGGAGTGTGTAGATAAACACAAAAGTATTCTTCAAGCATCATTTAGATGGCAGTTCATTTTCCCCACATTCTATAGTATCAAAACCTCCATATTGATTTAAGATCCATTGCTTCAATTGCTGAGAACAGTTAAATTCAAAGACACATTACATTTGAGAATAGAAAGGCTTTATCTTACACTGAGAGTCCTTCCTGAACTCCCTGGTTCAACCCTCAGATTATTACCCACTCCTGACATGTCCCCACCTCTCACCCCCCAGGGTTAATGCTTTGGGAGGTGTGAAGTAATGACAAGCTGAAAAGCCTTCCATCCCTTGAGAAACAGCTGCTGCCACAGCTGAAGGTAGTTAGCAGATCTGGCTGTTGGTGACACTGCCAGCTTGTAATCTCCTCTCTGTTGCCATTCCTCTAACCTATCAGAAGGAGTTGTTGCTGCCACTTAATGCTTAGTGAGCCCTGAGGGGTTTACAGTCAGTGTGGGAAGTGCTGGGTTAATGATTCATGACATCAGGCGTTTGGACGCAACTTTCTGCTTTCCTCCTCCCCAAGGAAGTTGTTCTTGAAGTGTAGAAAAAACCTGATACCAGACATGGATAGAGGCTGGAGGATCCATTTGAGGCCTGAAATCAACAGAGGAGCTGACACTGAATACCCCAGAGGTTGGAGAACTTGTGAGGAAGGAGTGAACTGGGCAGTCTCCTTTACCAGAAACCAAGAGGTGAGTTCAAACACCTTTCCAACTAAGTGTGGTCACGTGGCTAATTTGGACTTGGTAAACTTTATAAAGTAGGAAATTAACTGGTTATGGTCCTTGCCATCTTAGGGACATTGGGCTTGTGCTTTGCTGCAGGTCATGGGAACAAGTTCTGCACAGATACTATTTTGATTGCCTTTTCAAACTTTGTCTGAAGTCACGGGTGCCTAATGGTGCACAGAGGAGAACAAATCCCAGATTTCCAGTCACCTTCCAAGTTGGCTAAGGAGCTAGCCTTCCTTATTTTGTAGGATAACAGCCAACAAGGCCTAAAGAAAAGGCAGGTTGCGTAAGTCTCATTGGAGCTGAGCTCATGCTCAACTTTTTTATTTCCAGTATTCAGTTGACATGGATATAAATCTTTCCTTGGAATCCTTGCTTTGCAGAGTTGATTACCATTTATTATTAATGCCTTATTTTCTCCTGAGCTATCTAAAAAGAGGCATCAGTCACAATGAAACATTGATTATTCAGTCAGCTGTTTGTCATTAATTAACTTGCTACATTCACAAGAGCAGTAGGACTAAGGGAATGCAGGAGTCTGGGCACTCGGCAGTATGGTTTTAAGACAGACTGAATCCAAAACAGTTAAAGAGGAGGAGCTAGAGTTAAAGGATGCAGGTACACGACATAACCTGGGGGATTATAAACCACCATCCTCTGGAGGCACCTGATGAGATTATAAGACTTTTGAGTGGTGGGTCTCACCTGTCTATTTGGCTCTGACCTGTGTATTTGGAAGGTTTTGGTAATATGTTACTGAAGCAGTGGTTCTCTTCAAAACCAAAAAATTGTACTATCCTTTTTTTGCACCAAGCTTGCTAGGAGAAGCTGCCTCAGAAAGTGGACTCTCTTTTCCATTTTCTGTGGTTTTTTTTTAAACTTAACCTCTAGAACATTGCCAAAGATCTTGGTGACCACGCTAGACAAGAGAGCGACCTGTAGGCGTGCCTGTATGGCGCAGGAAAGCACCACTGCACTGTCATCCAATTCCTCAGCACCCTCTTAGCATGTTTAACTGAGGTTTGATGTGTGGGAGGGGAAGTATGTGGTAATGGCTAGTGGGACAACTGCTCAAGATGCAGAAGATCTTGGCAGTCCCCAAAACAGTTGTATAAAATTAAATTATTTCAGTTATTTATCTAATAGAAAAGCCATCCTTCCACAGTAACCCAAGAGACAGTGAAAAAAATTTCCTGTATTTCTACAGGAGATTAAAGTACTTTGTCTTTTAATTCATGTATTAATCAAGCTCTTTAAAGGAGGTGGAGCAAATATTTTAAGATTAAACTAAAAGACAGTATTGCTTGAATTTTACTGCTCATCAGGAGTCATAGCTTAAATTAATAGGATACTTAGCTCTGAAGACTTCAGACAATTTAGTAGAAAACTGGGGGGGTGCGTGTTGTTTTTAACAGTACAGTTCCTATTCCCTCATCTACTGAAAATGCTATGGTTTAGTTCAAAAAGTTATAAGGATGATACAAATTATTTTCTAATAAACTGTTTGCATGAAAATGAGAGCACTGTTCCTGGCATGCTGTTTGCTAGGAGAGAGAAGCATACTCACTTCTCAAACAGCGTCTTGAAAACTTTGCTCTCCTTGTAGGCAATATGGTTCTCTTAGTGCAGGAATATATCAGAAAAAGCTTGTTGCTAGTATGATTTATAGATTTACAAAAACTTATGTGAAAATAATGGTTATGATTGTTGCTCTTGGCTCCCTGACTCATGGCATGAATCTAATTAAAAATATATCAAGATACAGATATTTATTAGTATTAAGTGATGTGACTGAGGAGACTTTTGAAGCACTTGAAATAGTATGTGAGGTAACAGGTCCTGCAGATTTAGTGTTCTCACTTGTTTGGGCTACGTTTCTGTAGCGTATGAAGGCACGAGCCCCAGTCTGTAAATTTGTCACAAGTGCTTGATGATTCAGTTTGGAAAGGTGCCCTCCTGGACTACTGGTTTGTGGACAGAGAAGGATGGTGGGAGGTGTGATGGCAGGTGGCTGTCTTGGACACAGCAATCACAAAATGGCTGAGTTTAAAATTTTTGGTGTAATGAGGGAAAAAAAGTAGTCAGCAGAATTGCTACTCTGTATTTCAAGGTAGTAAACGTTAATTAGCAGTATCCCCTGGGAATCTGCTTTTGAGGGCTTACGGGTCCATGAGTGATGGTCATATTTTAAGAACCAGGCAATCCCATTGTGTCACAAGTCAAGCAAGTGGGGCAGAAGAGCAGCTTGGCTGAACAGGGAGCTCCTCTTGGAATTTAGGAGGAAAAAGAAATGGTATGATTTCTGGAAGCGATATCAGGCTTCACAGGAAGGTTACATAGCTGTGGCAGAGGACATGAAAGGCCAAAGCTCAACTAGAGCTGAAACTGACCACTGTTGTATCAGGCAACAAAAAAGCCTTTTGAAAATATGTTAGTAGCAAGAACAGGACCAAGGAAAACATTGAAACAATACTTGTTGAATATGGACACCTGACGAAGAGAGATGAAGAAAAAGCAGAGGCATTCAATGGTTTATTTGCCTCGGTCTTTAATAATACTGATTAGCTTTGGGCTGCCTGGACCTCAGTCAGAGGACCACAAGGGTGGGAGCAGTGAATTTCTTTTTGTGGACAATGAAATTTTAAGGGGACAGCTATATCAGCTGAATGCTCACAAGTCCCTGGGGCCTGATGGGATTCATCCCAGCGTCCTGAAGGAGCCAGTGGATATTATGTCAGGACCTGCTGACCTGCTTTTCTTCCATATGCTTTGAGATGATGCCCAGAACAAGCCATTCCATCACCTTTCCAGGTATAGAGGTGAGACTGACCACCCTGTAGTTTCCCAGGTCCTCCTTCTTACCCTTTTTGAAGACTGGAGGGACGTTGGCTTTCCTCCAGTACCTTGCCCGTTCTCCAGAACCTTTCAAAGGCAATGGAGAGTGGCCCAGCAACCGCTTCTGCCAGCTCCCTCCGCACTTGTGGGTGCATCCCCTCAGGACCCATGGGCTTGTGGGTATCCAGGTTACTTACTTAACTGCTACTAACGTTAGTAGGTAGGAAGGAAAGTCTTCCTTTGTCCAGAATTTCTCCGATTCTTCTGAAGTCTGCAGTTCCTGAGGGCTGCAAAGACTGAAGTAAAGAAGGCATTCAGCAGCTCCGCCGTCTCACCAGAGCACCTGTCCCCTTCCACAGCGGGACCACATTTCCTCTGGTTTTCCTTTTGCCTCCAATATACTTGTAATCTTCCCAGGTGGTCCAAGGAAACTTTTTGGGTTCTCTTTGGACATTGATCATTAACTCCAGGTATTTTCAGAGGATGATCCAGGGATACTCAGTTTAGGAAACTTGCATTAGATTGAATTCTGAAACCTGTTTCAAATTGTGTGGTATGTCTTTGTCTCATGGTTTGTTTGTTTTGTTTTAATACCGAAAAGCCCTCCAAAAAGTGTCTTGAAAAAATCCATCAAGGAAGAATGAATTGGTTGATGTGCTAATTGCTGTGAAAAGTACTTAGCTATTTAATTGGAAGAAAGTATCTAGATATACATATATATTATCAGTGTTTTCCTGATAATTTTTTTCATTAATTCACTTGAAATTTGGAAGGATCTGTTCATGGTTGTGGTTTGTTTTGTTGTGGGTTTATTTTTGGTTTTGTTTTTTTTTTTTTTAACAGAGATGGTTATAAATCACATTTCTTTTTTAATAATACTTTTTTTCATGCAAGATTTTTATTATTTTACAGTTTTCTATAATCATATATTTTTAAACAAGGCCCCATACTGAAGACAAATTTATAATTGTTTTTCTCATTGAAGAACAGGAAATCTATGTGCAAAAAACTCACAAGGAAAACCTCTTGATCATTTTGTCTTAATTTTCTCTGGAGGCATAGACATTTGTTCTGCAAAATTGCTTCAGGGAGATGTTATTGCCAGATTAGCACAAGTGGGAACCACTCTCACACCCTGGCAATACAGATGTAGTGAGTGATGGTTCCAGAATGAAGATGTTTCCGTTGTTGCTAGTCTCTTGTAGTGCAGCAAGAAGATGTAAAGACCTCTGGGAAATGCAAGTCTGTTGATGTGTTAGACCTGTGTTCTTGTGCTGCTGATTCCAGATCTCGCTGCAGGCTGCTGCTTCTTGAGTTGACCAAGGAAGTCTCTACCATCTTTGCAGAAATAAAGTTCTTAGGTGGCATGTCTGATCCAAGTGATCTTAGTGCAGTTGATAGCAAGCAGAGCCTTGGAGTAATTGCAAGGGAATTCTCTAAAGGAGAGGAGTGGTGTGTACACTGCCTGAGAAGTGAATCTAGCAGTGGTGGGCACGCCTGTTCTGCCTTTAGGTAGGAAGAGAAATGGCCTGAAAGTTGTCATTGTGGACTCGGAGGCCTTGATTTGGCTTTTGTGAATATCGTGCACGTGTTTGTTCTGAATGTTTGCTCGTGACACCTCAGTGGGACGTGCTGTCTCGCCGTGCACCGGAACGGGAAGGGCAGGCACGTGTCTGTGGCACAGGGATCAGGCTTGTCTTTGGATTTCTGTCATGCTACCGGGATCCGTGACCTGTGAAGGTGGTGCTGCCCATGCCTCCCTGGTGTATACTAGCACCTGCCTGAAGGACACTCTGAGATAGCAATGGTGTCCAAGTCTTGCAGGTGGCCTAGTTCCTAAGAGCCAGCCTTTCGTCTCTGGTAAAACCTGCTGCAGCTACTCTGAACTCGGGGGTATTGCAACTCCTGCAGTACAGAGGAATAGAAATAGCACTGGTCGTGGCAGGAAATTTGTTCCAGTGCTGCATTTATTTTCTAAATATTTTTGTTAAGCAAACATCAGTCAAAAAAGACTTTCTCCTATCATCTCAAATCTATGAGATATGAAGCCAGTCATTTAAGAAGGGTGTCTTAATCAACTTCTGAGTCAGCAATCAAGTCCTCAGCAAAACAAATATCCACATCAATTAAAGATGTTTTCTATTTCAATTATAGCTTTCTATTAACAGACATAAAATCACCCATAATTATTACCAATAAAGCAAAGGAAAAGCTAGCTTTCACTAGTCATCATGCAAATACAATCCTAGAATGAATGACAGGGCCATTATACGCAGTGCTTTTTCAAAGCACTTGTGTCTGTGCAAGTTCAGCAAGAAGCAGTGTGCTAGATCTGGGGCTGATACACATGGAGTTACTTCCACTGAAGCGGAGTCTATGATTTACAGCAGCTGAGGATATGACCCAATATTCTTTATTACAATACAGCTACTTGAGACTTGGCACACTAACAAGATACCATCTTTAATGAGGTGACTACAGGATAGTTAACATTTAAAATATGGAAATGTTTGCTTGTTGTCTCGCATACAGAGATTTGGCTACAGGGGAAATCAGTATCCTATTTGTAAAACGGTCATTACTGTTAAAATCTTTAAATCGTATTTTAATGTCTTAATTTAGCAGATCCCAGCCTCCACTGAGAGTTGCAGCTTCAGAAAGCAGCTCAGGATATTTTGATTTAGTAGGGACAGTTGGTTGCCTTGCATTTTCTCTGTAATAAAATTTGGGATTGCTTGCTGAGTTGCATCAACGGGTGCTTTGTCTTAAGGATGAAATTGTCTACATTAGACAGTTATGGTGGAGCAGATCAGCCAGCAGATACTTCCCTTCTCCTTGCTCAGGTGCTGATTAAACCTTTTGTGCTATTTGCAGATAGGAATTTTAGGCTGGCTCAAGGGGGTGTCTGTGTTGTCAAATGATGTGCTACTTTTACCAAATACGTTATAGCTAGAGATCAAAGATCTGTCTGTGTCAGCAGATGAATATACAGATCCTGTATTTCAACATTTGTCTCTAGCCTTTAAATTGTTGCAAAATATGTGCCAGTAAGGCAAGGGGTATCAGAGGTATATTGCTGCCAAATGCTGCACCGTGGTCATTTAAAGGAACAGCTCAGCATTTGCATGAGAACAGGACTAAAGTTCTTGCCAGTTCTTGAGTGTTCTACTGTTTCATCCAGGACATAGTGCCTTGTCGTTACTGGTGGAAGAACTGCTTATGAAAAAGGAGTAGGAGTGCAGCCTTATATTCCTTTCTCTTGCTTCCTAAAGGACATTCGATTAACATTCTTTTTTTTTAATCTTAATTAACTTGCTTAATGCACACAGTGGATAAGGAAAAAGCAACCAATGTCATCTACCTTGATGTCTGTAAGGCCCACACAACTTCCTTGTCTTTAAATTGGAAAGAGTTTGATGGATGAATAAGGAATTGGATGGATGGCTGCATCCAAAGAGCTGCAGGCAATGGCTCAATGCAATGTCCAAAGATCAGTAGATCAGTAACAAGTGGTGTCCCTCAGAGGTCCATATACAGACTGGTACTATTCACTATCTTCATTAATGACACAGAGAGTAGGATTGAGTGCTCTCTCACCAAGTTTCTGGATGACACCAAGCTGACAGGTGCAGTTGATACACGTGAGGAAGCGATGCCATCCAGAGGGACCATCACAGGCTTCAGGAGTGGGCCCATGCAAACCTCATGAAGTTCAGCAAGACCAAGTGCAAGGTGCTGCACTTAGGTTGGGGTATCCCCGATATCGGTACAGGCTGGGACATGAATGGATGGACTAGCCCTGCAGAGAAGGACTTTACGAAACTGGCAGATGAAAAGTTGGACATAAGCCAGCAATGTGCACTTGCAGCCCAGAAAACCAATTCTATCCTCGCTGCATCAAAAGAAGCATGGTCATCAAGTCAAGGGATGGGATTTTCCACTCTCATGAGACCCCACCTGGAGCTCTGTATCCAGCACTGGAGCTCCCAGAAAGACATAAACCTATTGAAGCAGTCTAGAGAATGAAAATTATGAGAGGGCTGGGGCACCTCTCCTATGAAGAAAGGCTGAGAGAGTTGGGGTTGTTCAGTCTGGAGAAGACAAGGTTCCAGGGAAACATTGTTGTTGGCATTCAATATTTAAAAGGGGCTCATAAGAAAGATGCATAGTTTTTACCAGGATTTGTAGTGGCAGGACAAGGAACTCTTAAACTGAAGTATATTTAGACTGCATACAAGAATAAAACTCTGACAGCGGTGAGACACTGGGATCATTGCCCAGAAAATCTGTGGATGTCCCATCATTGGAAGTGTTAAAAGTCAAGTTGAAGGGGGCTTTGAGGAACCTGACCTAAAGATGTCCCTGCCCTAGGCAGGAGTGTTGGAAAAGGATGATCTTTGAAGGTCCCTTCCAATCCAAATCATTACATGATTCCAGGAAATGGACTGATGACAAGAGGCAAGGCAGGTTGATGAAAGTGTTGATTAAATGATTGCAGCGCATCAACCAGTTGTCTTGCTTAATTAAAGACCTATTTTTTTCTTTCATTGCACCCTGGAGAGCTGAGTCTGCTCAGGGTTGTTTTGATTTAAGAACTTTCTCGGGAAAGTAAAACCTGAGATTTTTCTTCCTTTGCGTGGTTATGGGCTTGCCGTGGTCTAAATATAGATAGGAGGTTAAGAGAAATCAGTGTCAAAAATCTCCAGGGTAGCTTATACTGGAGCTAATACTGAAAAAGGCAGTAATTGTATAAATCGTAGAATTTCTCAGGCTGGAAGGAACCTATAAGGATCATCGAGTCCAATTCCCAGATAAAACATGCTTTTCATGAATAGCCTTGTAGGGCCAGAGCTTCTGTGAAAAGACTAGCCGAGGAAACAATACCTGGCTTTCTTTGAAGATGCTTAATCTCCTCCATCTGTTGTCGGGAATTAATAAATTGACTCTGTGCCCTACAGCTATAATATTTGCCTATGGATTTGTTGTTTTGTCTGGTCTGGCTGCTAGTTGTATATAAAATGTATCCTTTTACCTCATGCTTTAAGTAAATATTGCTGCAGTTCTCCTTCCTCTGCTCTATACCTGCCTTAAAAAGTGTAAACAAATCCATATTTCTTAATTTGCTTGTTCCCGCAGCTTTAAAAAAATAAGTAACACCATTAACCTATTTTTTAATGCATCACTATTTTTTGAGAAATGAACATTATGAGTCTTCAGAGATAATTGATTGCTTTCTGAGTTAAAAAATAATCACTTTTTTCCCTGGTTGATCTTGATCCGGCATTTGCATAGGGTATTTATGAGGAAGGGTGAGTAAATATAGTATTCTATACACACCAACAGTACACACAGTAGTGGCTGAAAGGGAGCAGAGGTGGAAGGCCAAATTCATGGATCTTAAAGCTTTAATTTCCACTCCTGATCTAAAAATTCCCTATTATACAAACTCAGGATGATGTAACAGTTTACTCAGGGAAGATTTTCGGTCTTCCTTTTGTACAAGACCCTAAAATTTCTTAAAGCTCTTGTAGAATGTGTCTTTAGTTGGACATCCCAAATTTTGAAGTACCAGAAACTACAAACTATTTGTGAAGATTTTGGACAGATTTCTCTCATGATAGCCCTGGCTAATGCTAATCTGTATTGCCCTCGATTCCAGCTCTTCACACAGTCGGAGCAGTCTGTTCCTTAACAGTTTTGTCCTTCATATTTTTGTGTAACTGTTCTGGTGCAGTCTGTGCCTGGAGCTTTCAGAACTCGAGGCTGCCTCTGCATTTAATTAAAATATTACATCTATTTGCAAAGTGGAGCAGACTGGAAAAAATGCATCTCACCAGATTCTGTGTGACATGAAACCTTTGCTGGTTCTGGCTCTTTCCTTGTCTCTGCCAAAGGTGATTGCATCAGCTAGAATAAGTATGTGGAATGAAGCTGTTTTTATATATGTTTTTATATATATGAAGCTGTTGGAGAAGCTTCATATAAAAAATAAGGGAAATGTGCAGGAATTGGAATAACTGTAGATGCAAATAGAATGGATTGAAGATTTTCATTGACATTGGAGGTTAATTTTTTAGTTGTTGGAAATTTAGTTTTAAAAAACAATGCTATGGCAGTCCAAACTTTTTCTTTCTTTTCATAGCCTGAAGCACCAATACTATTGCTAGTAAAGAGAAATTACTACCCTAAGTTCATAGTTTGTGCATGAACTTTTTCAATAAAAAATGACAATGGTAAACATTACTGATTATTTTTTTTTAAATTATTATTTCCTTTTTTTGGTCAAAAATTATTTTATAATCAATGGATTTGAAAGTCTATTCCTTTGCAGACTTTGAGCTTTTAGTCTTCCTTCCTGCAAACATCTGTTGAGGGGCTTTTTGGTGTGTGTAGGGGTTTTTTTTGTTCTTTGGGGATTTTCTGTTGTGGTTTGTTTGGTGGGTTTTTTTTTTTGTCCTTGGCTCTTATTCATAGTACATAGTAGCTGGCAAATTTTTGTAAGCTCTGTGAATGCATGCTTGTGGAAGTAGCTGGTTTTTTAGTCATCCCAAAGTCTTCTTACTTACTACACAGACACTGCAGTTCCTTCTCTCCAAACGTTTTTCTTATTTTGATATGGTTTTGATGTGAAGATTTTCTTAGGGAACATTTTCTTCTGTCATCATGAGTTATTTTGCAAATTAACAACCATTATTTATTACAGCAAATAAGAACTTCAGTATGCTATGTCTTTGGATTCTTCATCTTTTAAGTTTGCTATAAAATAATCTGTAAAGGTGCAGCTTTGAAAGTACTGATTAATTCTGGGAAGCTTCTAGAAGTAGCTTTTTTTCCTACCTTATGATGTAGAGGATTACTTGTTTACTTTCTTCACTGCTATATGCATATACCTTTTCAGACCTCAAAAAGCATAAAAAACAGAAAAAAAGTAAAAAATTTTCTGTATTAAAAATGAAACATTCAGAAAGTTACAATCAATGTCTTATTCTGCTCTATGTACCAGGGACTATGTCTGTATTTTATAGTAAATGATTAATCGGTGAAAACAGTCCTCAGGCAAGGACTTTGAATGTGACTCTCCATCTTCCTCAGCTATATGCCAAATTTGGGGACACTGTCTCAGTGTGGTCTCCAAGAAGCTAACTTCTTCAATCCTTTTTTATTGTCCTTCCGTGGAGAAATTGTTTTGATGCCCTTGCCATAAGAGTGGGTGATGGAGAAGAACATCAGACACTGAACAAAATGGAAAAGAAAATGATCACCTTCCTGACAACAAAACAAAGTGTAAAAAAAAAACAACAACAAAAACCAAAAAAAAAACCCAAGCTAACTTACCTCTTTTTGATTAGCTTGAACTCTGCAAGAAGGTTTCACTAGTCTCTTGCTTATTATGACAAAGGAATTTGATACTCTTGGTATGACGACATACAGCTAGAGAGAGTATTTGTCAGAGAAATCAAAACTTGCAAGGGTTGATGACCTTGGCTGGCAATTCCTCCCCTGCCACTGGCAGAGTTATTTGCACGGTCATGCTCATGGGAAAGGTGAGGTGGTACTGTTCAAATTAAGGCCCACCAGGTGCTGCGCTGCTTGTCATTCCTATGCAGCAAACCTCACCGCTCAGCATCCTCATCTCCCCATCTGTAACAGAGTATTGGTATTTGTACAGTAATTTGAGAACTCCTGGTGAAAAAAATGCAGATGCACTTAAGTAGCAAATAGCGTAAGAATATCTGCCTGCAATTTCATGCTTCATTTACTTCAATTTTATGCCAACATCCAACTAGAAATTAATTTCAAAATGCAAAACTAAGTCTAATGGTACTGATGATGAAAATACTTGGTACCATAAAACAATATCACAGAAAAGTTTGGATTAGAAAGGACCTCAAAGCTCACTAGTTCCAACCCCCTGCCCTGGGCCGGGACACCGCACACCAGAGCAGGTTGCTCCAAGCCCCAACCAGCCTGGCCGTGACCCCCTCCAGGGATGGGGCAGCCACAGCTTCTCTGGGCAACCTCTTCCAGGCTCACACCACCCTCACAGCAAAGAATTTCTTTCTGGTATCTAATCTAAATCTC